>VXBO01009048.1:0-42244 GCA_013400135.1 Rhinoptilus africanus
CATACAGAATTCTATGGAACCTGATGAAAGTCTTGAGGGAACTGGCTGATGTAGTTCCCAAGCCACTCTCCATGATATTTGAAAAGTCATGGCAGTCAGGTGAAGTCCGTGGTGACTGGAAAAATGGAAACATGGTACCCATTTTTAAAAAGGGTAGAAACAAGGACCCTGGGAACTACCAACCTGTCAGCCTTACCTCTGTGCCTGGAAAGAGGCTCTGAGCAACCTGATCTAGCTGAAGGTGTCCCTGCTCACTGCAGGGAAGTTGGACTAGACGACCTTTAAAGGTCCCTTCCAACCCAACAGATTCTATGATTCAATGAGAGTACACTTGTATTCTTGTCAATGTTTAAATTAATGATTTAATTAATTTTGAAATTAAATAAACTAAAGCATGTAAAAATAGAGATAATTACACACACACAGAGAATGGTTCTAAGTATACAGATATAGTTAATCTCCCTTTATCTTGCAAATGTCACCCTTTATCTGGTAAATGTTTGAAACCTTTTAAAGAATTCCTCTTCCACTAAGCTGAGTTTATTGTGAATGAAGTTAGGACAAGGAATGAACAGTGGAAGTGGATATTTTTGTGCTGCCTTTAGTCAGCTGAAGGGGAAACAGGCACTTTTGTAATTAGGTCTCTAGATACATTAAAAATTGACTGGAGAAGGTAACCTTGACTCACTATTTGTGACTAAAGTACTATGTATATTTACAGTTCTGTAATTATAATTTCCTTTGGTGTTTAAACCGTGTGATAAGAACAGATGTAACTCTCCTGAGTTCATGGAATACTTAGTCCAGAGATTGCTTTCACCCTGTTTTATTTATCTTACAGTACTGTCTTATCTCTTGGGTGTAGAACCTTTACAATTCCCTTAAAAGCACATGTAAAGCTCCAGTTTTACAGGCTGAAAGTATAGATATATCAGCACAGATATGACACACTTCCTATGCTTACACTTCATTTTCTTCTCTTTCTTTTTTTTTTTTTTTTTTTTTTTTTTTTTTTTTTTTTTTTTTTAAGGGGGAAAAAAAGTCATCTAGTTAAGCAGCTTAGAACGCAGTGATGTGAAAAATCCCCCAGAACTCAGTAATGATGTGTTCGTCTTTCTGCACATCTGCTCAAATTCCAAGTCACAATGAAGAACCTATAAAAATTCCAAGTCAGTGAGAGAGAGAGAGACTCACAAGTGTTAAAGTGCTGCTGAATCAGTATTTCCACTACATACCTTTTATGGCTAAGGAAGCATAGCAGTCACAGTTGCAATTTCCCAACTAGGACATGGGAACACATGGGCAACAAATACACCAAGAAGTCAGTTTTGGCCTGTTTCCTGTAGCTTGTTATCTTCATGCTTTGTTCAAACCTTACAAACAAGAAGGGTGAATCTTGCCTTTGCTGATGTCAATTGAAAGTTTTGTCATTTACTTAAAAGGCTCAGAATTACTTATGATCTTTCTGCTGGTTTTGGTTTTAACAGAAACTTTCCAGTTAGGAAGCAAAACCTTTCTTTTTGTGTCTGAAGATGGCCTTAGTAATAAGTCAAAGACAGGAGATCCATACTATTCATTAATTTATTGGATCTGTTTATCTTGAAGCCAATATATAAAAATTTAAAGCAGGCATTACTTTTGACTTGTGTAGCTAGCACGAAGTAAAAGCAAGAAGTTGCTATGAGGAAGAAGAAAATATGCCTCTCAGTGAGAAGAAAAAGAATGGAAGAGTGTAGAAGAAAAATAAACCCCAGTAATTTAGTTCTCAGAACAGTGTATTTTTAACTGGGCTATGTTGAACCTAAAAATATTTTCCTTTCTAACCTTTCCCATATTTTTCTAGAATTTGGTACAAATCTTAAAACAAAAAATTAATTTTTCAGTAATTTTCCATCAATAATAATGTTCATTATAAATATATTTTTTTAAAAAAGGCAATATATTAAATACCAGGCCATACTCTTTCTCTGATGTCTAAGTAAGCCTTAAACTGATATCAATGACTTTTTTCTCTGTTGAGGAATGTATCTTCACGTCATTCTAAATTCAAATTCATACCGAATTCACAGCCTATGATTATGATGACATTGATATGTTTGTAAAACAGATAAGTGTACTACAGGGCAATGAGGTAGGGGATGAATTTCATAACAGCAAAGCCTTGAAAGACAGAAAAAAAGCCAACTGGTCATTAGATCAAATGTTCAACATCTGTTTCAAAACACAGCCATACAAGAAGGTGCAGCGTTGTTCTATTAGTCTCAAGTTGGAAGTCAGCTTGACACTGCATTTGTCCATGAATTTTTCTTCTGATGTACGGTACTGCAGTGATACTGGACAGAACAACTGATGCAGGAACTTGCCCCTTTTCCTCTGATATCTTTGATGAACCAGAAGAACCCACAGGGCTTGGAAAATTGGTTCCCACAGGAATGACTGTGGTCATCTTTTGCTTTTTTTGTTTTCACCTTTTTTATCATGCCTGACAATTTTTGTTACAGAGTTTCTTTGGACATTAGGCAGGAGAAATGAATATTTACTGTGCAAATAAACACAGCTAGAGATATTCTAAGAATACAAGATTCACTTTGCCCTTGGTATGATACTTATAATGAAATAGAAAATACATATTTAAGATATCTTTCTCCACAGCCAACCTCAACAGGAACCCTGAAATCTCAACATATATTCCTTTTGACAGGCAATAAAACATAATTAATAAATAATATATACAGATCATTATAACATGTAAACAGCCACAATAGAGTTCAGCTGTGTTAATTAGATTACAAGTAGAAGGCAAATGAATGATTCAAAATAAACTATATGTAAATAAACAGCTAAAGATTTGCTAAGGGACAATGCTGAAATTATCAACTTAATTAATTCTTCCTAATATCAGCTTCCCAAACTGATTTTAAATCTTCACCAGAATGGTCCACAAAATATAAACAAATGCATTGGTGGGATACAATACTATGCCAGGATTAATTATCCATGCTTTTTTCTGTAGGGACCAGACATTCTTCAGAAGAACAAGGCTGACACACTGGGGTAGGAAGAAGCATATCTGAAATTGCCTGAGTTGCCATAAAGGGTAATAAATGTTGAGTAAGGTACACCCAGACATAGATAATTTTTTTTCTTAAAAATATTTTTTTCCTCTGGGTGATGTGCTCTAGGTGGTTCTTTCCTGGGTGATGTGCTCTAGATGACCCTGCTCTGGCAGGGGGGTTGGACTAGATGATCTTTCGAGGTCCCTTCCAACCCTATGATTCTATGATTCTATGATTCTCTGGAATTTTGTATCTGATGTTAAAGTAATTGAACATTAAATACCACTGCTCATAGATACTCAGTATAAAATACATTGTTGCTGAGGTGAAACAGTTTGATACATGTGCAGTCATTTTCTGCAACTCGATCTACAAATGAGAAAACTATGAATACAATTTTATGAGTGATAAGGAGTCAAGAACTAACATCTTAAACCATACTCAACAAACACCTTTATGTAAGCTAAATAGCTTTGTTACCCAGTTGACTTCCAGGTCCTCATTTCCTAATTTTTATTACTACACAAATTTCAGTGCCTTTGTAATTTTCTTGAAGAAACCAACTAACTGTTTCCAAAAGAAAGTCTGTGTACAGTTCTGAGGGCAGCTTGCTCCAGGGGTCATTCGTATGGCCACAACTACACCAGATTTTCTTCCTTTGCCCTACTCAGTCCTCTAGAGTGCTTCCTCCAGGTTGTGTACCTGTAAACATTCCTGCCTGCCCTCAAGCCACATGAAAGGAGAGACCATCCTCACACTCTCTTTTGTGCTTTAAAATTCTCATGCTGAGGACTGCAGCATAACCTTTGCAGTATTTCAAACGCACTGATCAGCAAAAGCACACAAGAAATGATTGTTTTGTCTTAGGGTGATATAGGCATTACAGAGAGCCAGGACCGTGTGCTCTGTAGCATGGATGCAGAGTCTGGTCTGAGAGGGGGTAGCCCTGAGTGATTCTCTGCATATGAGCCATTCTGCACCACTTGGCATGGGATCAGCCCCTTGGGGTGGGTGCAGGTGCAGCCAACTGCTAAAAATGAATCCAAGGTGAAAGCAGCACTAGAAAGTGTGGCAGCTGATACCAGATTTCTGCTACCTGCTCTCTTCGTAATACTAGCATGAAAGTCTTAAATCTCCCTTGAAATTCTAGAGATTATTTTCTGTTTACATGTAAATATTCACGCTTGTACTCAGCATCATTGTAGTCAATCCCTCATCTGCATGCACTTAGAGAAAGAAAACAAAAGAAAACAGAAAATGCACATCAAAAACAAGGTCTACTTTATAGCACTGCAGCTGAGATTTGTAAGGCACTTGGAGGTAATTTCACCACTGTCTATATTCCAACGGTACGTGAGGAGAGTATGTCTATAAGCACATACATACACAGAGAAAGAAAGTGTAAACTTATCTATCTTGTCCTCAAGGCATCTATAAAGCTATCAGCTGAGGGGTACATGAGGTATATCAAGCTTGGATTCTCGAGGCCCATTCACTTTTAGGAGCAGTGAAAATCTCGTCACTGGAGGAATGCTAAAATGCAACATGCTGCAAAGAGATCCAAATTTATAGTCTCAGAAGTAGCCCAGGTAGAAATTATTACCTTACCTTTCCATGAGGTTGCGTGTACAACTGAATGTTTAGTTAGGTGTAATGGAAGAGTATCACAACAGAATTAAGAAGAAGATTAAAAAAAGAAAATTAAGATTGTATATGTCTGAAACCAGTCTGAATCTGCAAACAAAAACTGATTGGCATTTTGTACTATGATCATCCCATGTAAATTTTTCCCCCACTGATCCTCTGTGTCATGTCTGGGATACGTTTCATCCCTCAGCTCACAAAAAAATTCTTGAAGCTTAAACAGAGGCTTAAGTATTACCTAGTTTTGTGCCTCTCCCTTCCTTAGAGACTGCACTATATGACACAACCCCTGGATAAGTCTCTTATGATACCAGCACCCCAAGGAGGCTGACCACATTCAGCATTAACAGAAACACCTTTACTGCTCTGCTTTAAGCACAGAAGCTGCATGTCCTGACCAGGACTCCGCTGCCCAGTATCTGCAATGCTGTTTCACGGAGATAATGAGTCGCACAGAACAAACCAAAGGAATACAAGGATCAGTAGCAAAAATTAAACACAACCAACAGAAAATAAACCATACAAAGGTACACTAAATGATCTAGTGTCACCTACCAAACTGGAAACTCTAGGGACATGATCAGTTTCTTTAACTACCTTCAGGGTAATAATATATAAAAGAAAGAAGGGATTTATTTAGTTTCGAAAATGGGAAAGACAGAGGGCACTGGCCAAAAGCAAAGAGCTGAAAAGTGGTGGCAGTAAATAAGAAAAAGGTCTTAACTTTAAGATCAATTGGTTGCAGAAATAAGCTCCTTAAGGGCATTTGGACAAGGCACTGTCATTGCAGATCCTACAGTGAAAGCTAGATAAATCACTAGCTGAAATGATGTGACATGGTTCTGCAAGGGGCTGAGTAGCTGCCCAGTCTGCTGGTTTTTAGTATTATTGTTGCACAAATAATACCATACATACAGCTCACTTGTCCCTAGGTTTCACATTTTCATTGTAACTCAGGTCTAAAGTAGACCAAAGATGTGAAAGACACTATTAATTTCAATGTCCAGCTGTTTATGTCTTGAATGTCTCAAGAATTAACTGTTATATTTTTAGAATCTCATTTAGATACTGCTGAGACTCTAATTTTACATCAACTTTTCATCCATAAGAGTTGAAATATTTGTCAACAGCAGTTACACTGATGTCAACCACAAACCTCATCATTTCAAAGTAACTTTTTGGAGCATGCCTTTTTCTTATGAATTGCAAAGTTTAATTTTTTCATTATTTGAAATGCTTTTGGGAGATGTGGCAAGGAATGGCCACAGAAGTATAAAATATTAAGGAACAGCCACTAAGAAGGAAGCTATTTTCCTCATTCATTAATAAAAATTTGTAGATGAGCCATTTATTGCTGGACTCGATGATCTCAAAGATCCTTTCCAACCATAAAGATTCTATGATTATTTAAGCAATAATTTTTTAAACAAAACAAAGAGGAGGGAAATCTGAATCCACAGAAGTCCTGAGTAACTTGTGTGAATTCCTTATTTAAAAGAATACAATTGCAAAATTCCTTTGACACTAGCAAGATCAGGATTTCATTAAATTTCATGGACATCAGCTCCCACGAGTACACAGATTAAAATGATAGGATTAAATAAACAAAAACCAGATTGTGTAATGCTGTGATTTTATGCTCCTAGTAACAGCTAAACCTATTATGTCTGATAAGCTATTAAACAGACCTAACCACCATTTAACTACGTGTGCCTCTTTGCAGAAAGAAAGTGTAATTTCAAATGCATTTTTGGTTACAGCGATAGGAAATGACATGGAATGGGGATCAAATGAACATGTCCATATACTGAGCCACTATCACATAACAGCAAAGGTAATACAACTGCCTGCGCTCTTAGTGTTAGCATGAAAGTAAAGCTTATTTACAGCCTCCAGAGAGAAAAAGTCTAATACTAGCAGCTAATACCTAACAGTACAATATTGCAATACAACTGGGTTAGCTAGGATCATTGAAGAAGACTATATTTGGGCACTTTTTGCAAAGATGATAGATGAGGTTTGCTTTCTTTCTCCTAAGCATGTGGAACTATGCTGTCTTCAAAGCAGTATTTTATTTGCTACTTTTCTTACTGTGCAGTGTCCAGAATATAGTAAAAACCAATTTTTTCTCCTCTCAAAAATTACCTTATGATCACTTCTCAACAAGGTCATTTAGGAAGACCTGGGAAATAATTGTCCCCAAACCCTATGCTCTAGTAGTAATCATATTAAATATTGTTTACCAAAGGAAAACTCATTTTCTTCTTTACAGTCTTTGCACAGAGGTTGCAAACAAGTGTCCTACTGCTTAATCTTGCATCAGATTCAATGTTTGTGTCTTTATATGATCCAGATCCTTCATTACAGGAATAAAACGTTAACCTTGTGTCATATGAAGGATTTATTACACTCTGCTTTTCTAAATCCATTTCAGAAATGTAATAAAAATAAGTGTTAACAAAACCGTATGGCCCCTAAATAGTGAAAATAAGTAATGTATGCTGGATATGGTAAATATCTGATAATTCTGTGACTGATAATTCTGTGAAATTAAAAATGCTATTGAAGAGTAACTTTACTAAACGTTCTTGTTTCCATTTCATGGGGTGTTTACCTTAAAGTGAATGTGTACTTAGAAATGGAATTAGGATTGGGGATTCTAGTTAGGGATTAATTTAGCGTTCGGGGGTATTTTCAAGTACAGCTCCTAGAAGAAAAACACTATTGCATACAGGGCAACATGCATGCATTCTAAAGCATGGGTTTTTACATTTAGTATAAGGAAATAAAACTGGCTTCTGTCATCTCTTATCTGCTTTGTGTTGCCTGATACTTAGTCCAATATATCCACAGGTCTCAGTTCCATCGGAGAAAAACAGTACTGAAACACTTATTCACAGCATTCAGAAATTTGGACGGATGTACACCAAGGAGATTACAGCACATAAGGAAACTAGTCAAGAGCATCTCTAGTCCATCAGCTTTCACATGAACTTAATAGTTCAAGTGATGTGCTGTGGCTACAGCATCTTCACTGTATGAAACACGTGAAAGCTTCAAGTCTGGAAAAATTTTTTGACAAATTGAAACAAATAATTTGTTGCACTGATGGGATAATGGCAGGGCATTGATGCAAAATTAAATAAGCAGTTTGGGTAGGAAGGAAGTATAAAGAGGCTTAGAACAGGAGGGAGAGGAGAAATAATTAAATAGATACAGGGGGATACGATAACCAGGGACAAGACAAAAATTCATGGAGTCTTGGAACTGCCAGGACTTTGGAATACTGTGATTTCTTTTGCCAGCTTGGTGAAGAAGCCCACTCCAAGTATTTCATAGTTACTAATCCCCTTGCTTCCATTTAAAAGTCAGTCACAAAGCTATCATGATTTGTCACTCACACACATCTCACAAGTTTGGCTTTAGGAGTGCTTACAATGATTAGAGCAAATCTACATAATTCAGCATAGTCTATAAACCATTTCCCATAATGTAGTCAAAGAAGTGTTTCCAAAGATCTTTAAAAAACAGATCATAAAATCAGTTGGACAGGTTCCTTTTTTATTATTATTTGTTGTAAAAACCATAAAGGAATTAATAAATATTGTATTCCTTCTCTCCTTTTAATTATGGTGATCCAACTAGATGTGAACATATAGCCATGAGGTTGTTTTTTTCTTGGGATAAAAGAAAAAAAAAAGTATTATACTCTTGTGGGTTAACCCTGGTGGGCAGCTAAGTACCACACATCTGCTCGCTCACTTCCCCCTACCCACAGTGGGATGGGGGAAGAGGAAAAGAAGAATAAAAGTAAGAAAAGAAAAAGTAAAAGAAATAAAAAGAAAAAAGAAGTAAAAGAAGGATAAAAGTAAGAAAACTTACAGAAAAATTAAAAATAAGGAAAAGAAGGAATTCTTTAATAAGTGGAAGAGAAGGGAAGGGAATTTATTTTAAGTGGAATGTATTATTGAGTATTTTCCTTCAACATCAGCACAGCTTGCATTTTAAACAAGGGTTTCAAGGCTATATTTTACAAATTTTTCATCTACCTCCAGATTCCAAAATGGCTGAATTCAAACTCAAGTTCTGTCCCTTTTGTGAGGTGCTGGGAGGTGGGGAGGAAAGAAAAAACACCCTGTAGGAACAGATCAACTGCAGCAAGAGTAAGTTTTTAGGTTAAATTTTTACAGATTAATAAATCACTGAAAGAACTGCAGTTTCATATTTTAATCTTAGCAATCATGCCTTCTAGCCTCCCTTTATGAGGCTCTAAACTATGTACAGAATGATACACTTATTGTGAGTGTTCTCTGATGTTGTACCGCATAAATTATCAACTTAGGTTGATAGCTGTCACACAGAAAGAAAGATAAAGCACTATATATTTTAATTAATACATTTATTAAATGAAAATTAACAGATTATCAACTAAATTAAAAAGCTAACTCATAATTATCATAGTTTTAAATGTATAATCATTGATTAAAAGCTTAATTCATTAATATAAGGAGAATTTCAGAGCTTTTTCCTTTTAATTTGCAGTTCTTTAATTATAAAAGAATAGGTCATATTATCTTGCTTTTCAATGATGTTCATGTAAAAGTTACATGAAATTAACATGCAATTGAAGAAGGATGAAATGAACTTTTAGCTATTCAGGGCACTTAAGTAGCACCCAAGAAATTAAATTAGAGGAGTAAAAGCCAAGGTCTTTATATCAGTGTGGAAATTGATTATTGCTAAGCAGAAGAGTATTAAGCAACTAATAAACTAACAAAATGTGAATTTAGTTATTATTTTTTTTAGTGTAATTCATCAAGAAGGTTCCCATCAAAGCTGGCAGAGCTATTTGTCTTCCGTGACCGACTGCTGCAGATTTATATCATGTATGATACCATTCACCTCTGTGCAAGCAGCTAAATCAAACCTTATGTGCTTACTACACTGCCTACAATGGGAGCTTTCACACCTGTCTCAGATTTGGGCACCAAATTTAAAGTTCTTAGTGTTTTTTCCTGTATGTAGGGGTTTCTGCTTCCTAGGAGTTGTAGCTGAGAGCAGTAAGATGGGACAGAGAATTGTATGGAACATCCCCACTCCTTGCTTGATTTCAGGACTCCTGCACTTTGTTATTTTATGTTTAAGAAAGATAAAACTAAGCTTGTTCCCTTAGAAACACCAAATTCCTCATTTCTATCCAGAATGTTCTTGACTATCACTTCTTACTTGAAGACATAGCAGAGGTGCATTAACCACAGGTAAAAATAATAATTTTTAAATTTACTAGAAAACTCAAAAATTCACAGGAATCACAAAATCAAGAATAGTTATAGTGTCAGGAATTGAAAGCATTTAAAGATCAGTCACTAAAACATTATCATTTTCTCTTACTATTTTCTCTTACAGTTATATCAGCCCCAACTAGTCACATTATATATATTTAAAAAAAAAAAAATCGACTTCATGCTTAGAAATTTAGAGCATTATGAAATGCAGCAACTAAAATAAGTAAAGGACTTGGAGATGATCCAGGGGAAATATCATTATAGCAATCAGAGCTAGCAACTACTTTGTTGAATAGTATTATTAAGCATCTTGTGAGCTAAATAATGTATGCATTTATCAGGGAAATTTTTTTAAAAAAAGAATATAGGAGACAACAAGCTCAGAAAGACATGGTCATTTGGGTGATACAGCGGAAGAAGTCCACTTAGATTAACTTTCCGCGTTTCACAAATTTAGTATTTTGATTATTTGAGAGGTCCCACACGTCGTATCAATTTTTCAGCAGTAGTAGATAACAGTATTGAATGTGTTTGTAATTTACACAGAGAAATAAATTCATTCTGTTTACTGTATTCTATATTTTTGCCTTGAAGACTGAAAAGAGATCAGTGTCTCAGGCTGAGCTTTCATGACCCTGGATGAATAAATAGGACAGCAAAGAGCTATATTCATAACCTTTAGATCCCTGAATTTACGCATCAGTGAAACATACTTTGCCAGAGAAGGAATTAAACTAGAAACTGCCTCTTAAGGAGGGGATAGAGAAATCCATTAAGTCTCGGCTGGATTCCTTGGTGTTTCAGGGAATGTCAACAAATTAGCTTTTATTATTTGTGCCTCAAACAATTACAAGCTCAGTGATGTTTAGAATAGAACCTAGTGAACTGAAAATGCAAATCACGAAAGAACAATTTAAAAGAAAATATTTAAGGTAGTGTAATTAAAATAGAATTAAAACACACATAGCAATGCTTTAATCTCGAGGCTCCTTGAGTTCAGCATCAATTTTACAAAGGGCAACTTCATCTCATTTGTGGGGAGAGGGGAAGTAAGAAAAGAAACACATCAGTGGAGGTTTTAATTCTTTACTTTGAAAAAGCAAATGAGTGTTTAACAACTTCCTTTTGGCAACCAATTGAAAAAATTGTTAACTAAAAATATGATTAGCTTCCCTTAACTGCTGTCACCCAGATTTTAAATCTTGCCTTCATCTTCTTACCCCAGTTTTAAAATCGAGTCAGCTGTGTCTTGAATTCAAGCTGAGAACATATTTGAACATGCCTTAGAAGGCAGCATCTGCTAGTCCTCCTCTTTTCCAGCACAGGGTGCCAAACTTATGATCAGAAAGAAATTAGAGAAAATGTACTTTGTGTATGGAAAGAACAATTTTCATTTTCTTTCATTAGCTTTCAACTTTCCACTGTTCTTTTTAATGTTTTGACTGTCTGTTATGAGATAGCATCAAGCTTCCTTATTCACCTGCCCTGCACTGCTTCTTTCGTCTTTTTTTTCTCTTTTTATTGTATTCCTCTTAAACAATATGTTTTTTAAATATGCCTTTTTAATTTTTTTAATGGTGCCATTACCAGACTTGATGTATTGGGGAAAAAAATCAGAAATGGAAATATATATTGTCTTACATGCTATAGTTTTATAGTGACACAACATGACAAACTTCTGGAGATCCCAGAAAAATCACAATCTAAAATGACAAATGTCTGTCAAATTAGTTTCAACATTGCTTCAAAGTAGGATTTATTGCATGTTTTAAAGATACAGAACTCCATTATTACTTAACAATATATCAGGAAACCAGTATCTGTAGTAAGGAGAAATTAGCCATTGCATATAATAAAATGTTAAGCAGCAGCACATGAATGAGGCTAAAAAAATAAAGGAAAATCCAACCTAACCTTTTAAAGTTCACCACTGTTAAGCTCTAGTAGAAGCATTAATGAAGCACCTAGAAATCACTGAAACACCATAATGCATAGGAAAATAGCATCAATAAAAAGGAAACATTTGATTTATTTTTGTTCTTATTGGTTGATAAACTATTTGGCAAAGTATAGACTGCTGAACATGAATATAGGAACATCTATTAGTACATAAGATTTTTTTGCTTCGTATTTAAATCATATTTTCAAGCTCATGTGTTTGCTGAAGCATACTCAGTGCCTATAAATATGCATATTATTTGAAACACTTGAGTTCCACATCTCAAAAACAAGATTATCATGAGGTTCATGAGAAGCATGCAATCAGACACTTCTTTCACTCCAGGTTAAATTATTAGTGTTTTATGGTGATGATAATTGTAGTATTCCAAATGGTCACACAAAAAACATAATGGAAGGAATAACATTTGAGCTAAGTATTTCAAATACAATTAAAAAACATCAGTTAACCATGAGTTTTAGCTGTGGACTGGAAATCTAAAGGTTCTCAGACAAATAAGTAATCTAATTTTCCAAATTGTTACTTCATTGTTGTATACAATGAAGTTACAAGCTGTGCAAAGAGCAACAAACAAATCCCTATGTTCTTCTATGGTGGACATTAAAAAAGACTACCACAATTGCAATGAACAAGGTATTAAATGACTGTGCTGAAGGTTTTATTAAAGCCAATAATGTTCTGAACAAAGGTCTTATCATATACTTCTTCTGTATCATATTAATTGGCTTCTTATCACATTAGCCAACTCCCCTCTCCCTAATAGCATATGAAAGTGAATAATACGTTAAAACGTTAATAATACTTTAAGACTTATTAACAACTTCCATGAGATTAGCTTCTTCCTTTTTCACTAGCATAGTAAAGCTCTCAGATCAAATACTGTCAAATACCTTCACATCATACTAGTTTAAATTAAATCATTAAGACAAAAGGCAGGCCAAAGATATGATATAAAAGTCTCACTGTTTAAGTAACTTCCTAAATATACGAGCTTATATTTTACTACACCAGATCACAGAAAGCATTTTTACTGTCGATATTCTCCTCATATCATTATTACGAAGGGAGATGATTGTGTTTCGCATAACAGTCAAATGAAAGGCGGTCTTAGCATTCTCTTTTCACAGTTCACCCACTGTAATAACTCAGGGTCTTGGAATATGTCCACTGGTGTCTGACTATTGCATCAAGGGGTGATGATGTCCTCAGTCCTTTTCCTTATTTCCACTTGGTTGTTCTCTGAGAACTGACTACCATACTAGCTTGATACCTTAATTAAGGAATAAGTTGGAGCCAATATAATCACCGACAAAAGATATAAACATGGCTTTACAGCTGTGGTTTACTCATTTAGATAAGAAAAATATTCAAAGTTGAATTAATACAAATTTAAAATGAAACAAAATTTTTGAAAAGAAGGAAGCTGCCAAACTTCCTCACACAAAGACAATCCTATTCACTAAGAAAGTTTTGGGAAATTGCCAAAGGGGGAGTTCTCGTAACGGAATATGCAGGATGTATTACGTCATTCTGTAATGCAAAAGGTGCGTAATGCAAATGGTCTCCCACTGTCTTTGAAGGAAAGTGGTCCCATTTACCTCGGGATCCAGCAGAGCATTGGGAGGGTGACCATAACATCAGCAAAAGCAGATAGATATGTTTGACTAACCTGATATCCTTCTATGAAAAGGTGATCTGCTTAGTGGATGAGGGAAATGCTGTGGGTATTGTCTGCTTAGACTTTTGTAAAGCCTTTGACACCATTTTCCCACAGCATTCTCCTGGAGAAACTGGCTGCTTATGGCTTGGATGGGCATATGCTTCACTGGATATAGAACTGGCTGGATGGCCAGGCCCAAACAGTTGTGGTGATGCAGTTAAATCCAGTTAGTGGCCAGTCACAAGTGGTGTTCCCTGGGGCTCAGTATTTGGGACAGTTCTCTTTAATATCTTTATCAATGGTCTGGATGAGGGGATCTAATGCACCCACAGTAAGTTTGGCGGGAGTGTTGAGGGTAGGGCAGCTCTACAGGGGAATCTGGACAGGCTGGATCAATGGGCCAAGGCCAGTTGTATGAGTTTCAACAAGGCCAAGTGCTGTGTCCTGTACCTGGGTCACAACCACTCCATGCAACACTGCAGGCTTGGGGAAGGCTGACTGGAAAGAAGCCTGGCAGAAACAGGCCTGGCGGTGTCATTCAACACATGGCTACATATGAGCCAGCAGTTTGCCTGGATGGCCAAGGAGGACAGTAACATCCTGGCTTGTATAAAAAATAGCGTGGCCAGCAGGACCAAGGAAGTGATTGTCCCCCCCATGCTCAGCATTAGTGAAGCCTTGCCTCTAGTAGTGTGTTCAGTTTGGGGCCCCTTACTACAAAACAGAAATAGAGATGCTGGAGCATGTCCAGAGAAGGGCAATAATAAAGCTGGTGAAGGGTCTAGAGAACAAGTCTCATGAAGAGTGGCTGAGGGAACAAAGATTATTTAACCTGGAGAAAAGGAAACTCAGGGGAGACCTTATCGCTCTTCACAACTACCTGAAAGGAGGTTGTAGCGAGGTGGGGGTTGGTCTCTTTTCACAAGTGACAGGCAATAGAACAAGAGGAAATGGCCACAAGTTGTCCCAGGGGAGGTTGTCAAGCGTTGGAACAGGCTGCCCAGGGAAGCGTCTGAGCCACCATCCCTGGAGGTATTTAAAAGACAGATAGATTTGGCACTTCGGGACATGGTTTACTGGTGGATTAGGCAGTGCTAGGTTAGTGGTTGGACTCTATGGTCTTAAAGGTCTTCTCCAACCTCAACAGTTCTGTGATTCTATACGTGAAAGGTTTTATGTATCATTGCTCACTGGTTTAGTATTACTAGGAATTAGCAGTATTTTAATAGGACTATAATTCAACTAATAACAACTTTAGTTTTACTTTTATTAGACAGTTCAAATTTGATTACACAATCAGTAATTTTCTGGTGCTTCATAAGGTGCATTTCCTTAGTCAAAATAGATTTCACAGGGGATAGCATGTGTCCACAGAAAAAGTATCTGTAGAATGCCTATTGTACTTAGCATGTACACCAAATTTATTTAGCTAAGCATAAGCTCAGCACAGGTAGCCCTTTACCTATGACTGTATTCTAGGAATGATCTGTATTCCTCTTTTGAATCTGCATACAAGACTGCTATCTGCTATTATCTGTATTAGCGTGCAGGCCAGAAAAGGGTAAAATTAACAAAAAGGCCTTTATAAAAGCTATCTTTATGGGTTGCAACTTTTTCAGAAAATTTGTGAGAGATGGGAATGAGTGGATGGAGACACAGTCATGGTTTTTACTCGGCTGTCACCCTAAAATGGCTAGCAGAGCTAAGTTAGTGCAGAAAGAAGCAATGAGTCAGATACTCACAACTGGCATAGTTTATTTCCCTTTAGCAACAAGGGTAGAAAAAACCCCACAGCTATGATTTTCCTAAAGCACAATCTGGTCTCCGCTCTCTACTCCTGAATAGCACAAACTGCACTTCCTTTTTCTAGAAACAAAATTTCCCTGCAGTATTTCTCCAGCAGAAGCTGTAATAGAGGTACAGTGTTGCAGATCGAACGGCAGTCATGAAAACTGTGGCAGTGACCCATTATCCAAAGTTTCAGTTCTAAATTTATTCCTTCTTTTAGTCATCTGTGTTAATAGATCTTCTCTGTAGCATTCCACCCTCTGGACTGTAGCTATAATAGGACAGATAAATCTTAATAGGTAATAAGCCACCTATGATTCTCTCCCTTTCAAATACATAATATTTGCATATGAATGAAAGCAGAACTGTGCCTCAACACACATTTTAGGCATGAGTTACATTACTGTGCCCCAGATTTCCTATTTAAATAAGTTTATAGTGCCTTTGTTTCCTCCAGGTAGATCAGATTTGTTAATTTTAAGTTTAACATTTATTTTCCTAGGAAAAATGAAGTAGGACATGCAACAGATACTATATATTATTCCCTAGCAGCAACCTGGAAATCAATGGATTGAAAAACAGAATACATAATTGCCCACCAAACCCTCCAATAAACAACCAAAACCAACAACCCTCCAAAATCAAATAGAAACAAAATAAGCAACTTCCCAATATATATTGGTAGAGATGCATTTAGGAAGACTGAGATGAAGATTAAAATTATATAATCATGAAAACCACGCATGTAACCTATAAGATTTCTAGTGTGATATGAAAACATGCCTTGACTAGTGTTAAAGGTCCCATTTCTAAGAAGGAAAAATAACAGACATGCAAACATATACTTATGTCTACAAAAGTATACATTTACTTATGTATTATGTGGTTGAACTTATACATTCATCAATACTTATATGCATGTATTCCACTAATATCAGTGGTTTATTTTAATACTATCAAAAGACAGTACTGTATAACACTATTACTACTCACATACCACTTCTGTAATGTGATCATCCTTAAAATTGAAAGCAGTAAAGGTATGGAAAGAACACACAAAAAAAACCCAAACCCTAGTTTGATTTTTAATAGGCCTTGTATATGCTCAAATTTGATAAAAAATTAAGAGTAATAGTTAATAAAGTAAATATATGCATAGTTTTAGCTTTAGAAACTTTTCCATGCATTACATGTATTTCATTAAGAGAAAATTAAAGGTACTGTGTTTTCCTAAATGTATAGTCTGAATGCTCGCTGTTGGTACCACACCTTGTTCAAGTTAGTATACTTGGCTATCTCAGTCATTTTCTACTGCTAATCTAATCTGTCTGCAAAGTATCAGCATCATTTTGTGGTCCCATTACAGTCTTTCCAAGGGGGCTGAGTCTCCTCATCTGTTTCCAGATGAATAGTCAAAACATGAGACCATAGAGACAACATGGATACAATTAATCTTATCTACTTGAAACAAAACTACAAGGTAGGCAACAGAGCTAATCAGTCTAGTCTTCTTTATAATCAATGGAGAGAAACAGATGCTGTTAGCATGAAATTTATTTGATCTCCTAGATATCTGCTTTAGGATAAGACAAATTATGCCTTTTTCTTCTGCAGCTTGTAATCAGAGCCTAGATAGGTAGCTCAGACATAGGTGTTGCCTGTAAGATAAATACCATCCCTTTTTGCTCTCTAAGTGTACCGACTTCTTTTTTTTGGTGTGTTGATTTACATAAAGTGAAGGATTTATTTTTTATCAGGGGCAGGCATTCTAAAGATCCCATTTCAGTGCCTATTTAATGAAAAGTTCAAACAGGGATAACCACAATGAGACTAAGAGAAACCCAACCCTAAAGAGTCAATAAATGGATTTGTTTTCCTTACTCCGGAGAGCCAGCTCTGAGTGTCTGCTTAGCCCCATTCATGGCAATTTTGAAAAGCAAGTGTTACCCATTCTCTGAAAGTATGGTAGACCTCAGAAAAAAAAGGCTATTCTGACTTAAATAGGTCTTGCTATCTTTTTGAGGAGCTTCTGAAGTCTTAGTTTTACTAAATGCAGGCCACAAAACTTAAAAAAATCTTGAAACACTTCACAGAATAGAAATATTCTTCCACATTCAAATAGGAGATAAAAAAAGATTTTAAGAAAACAACAACAGCGTGCCTCACAATAAAGTTCGATAACTGCTATGGGTTCATCTTTGTCATTTAGAATGTAAATTTCTCTTCAATATGCATAACACTCCTTCAGTCAAACCTGTGGCAACAGAAACACGCCAAGGTCCTTGTTTGTCCCTTTGAGCAAGATGGAAGTCAACACACTGAAGCTAACTATATAAATGAGAAAAGATAAATGTATTAACTGATATTTAAAGTGACTTTGACTGCCAAGAAACAACATTAGAACATTCTCACTCTGGCTTTGACTTGGCTTAGTGTCAAATATAAACACAGAGCCAAGCCAGCCACAGGTGCTGAACTCTAATTTAACTTTAACTTTCATTACACTCCTCAACACATTGTGGCCAAAAGAGTAGACCTGCCAAATCTTCATCTGGAATCAAAAAGGCTCTTAATTGGCCACCAAGAGTGAGACAATAAGAAAGAAGTCCTGTTTTATTTCTCATTGGGAGACTGAGAGTCTGATAGTATCAAGTGCAACGATGAGTTCCAGAGTCTCTCCGTGTTTTTGGCTTCCAATGTACTAGTTCTTCCTCTCATCTTCCAAATCATTAGATTAGGCAAAATGTTTCCTTCTTCATTTTTTATTTATACAAAATCTATGAAAACAACTATGTTTATATAGTCAATATGAATCCAGGCGCACGCACACACAAAAAGAAAGCAAAAAGCAAACCCCCAAACAAGCCTCCTGTTAGTACAGCTTTAGCATGTTGCTATACGAACAGTGATTCATCCCCTGTCATTCCCAGTAGCTTTCCATCCCAGCCTGATCCTAATCTGTTCCACAGAGAAAGCTATGAGCAGTTGAATACTTAAACCAATGTGGAGCGTGCTTTTTTAAAAGACATCGAGGGAATATTAGACACAGAGACCAAGCGGCTGAGCACCAAGTCACTTGATTGTTCATGAAGATCCTGAAGTGCAAGATTCATTCACATAAGTTAGTCTTCTAAAAGAAAGTTGAACATAATCCATGCTTCCTTTATAGTTGAAAGAAAAAAATAGCCACTTTGAAATTTAGCTAAATAACAGCATTTTAAGATGGAGTTAAATGATTCTCTGAAGGTACCGATCTCTATTGTCTACAAAAACAGCCTGGAAGATTAGATTGATTGAGACAACTAATTGCTGAATATCTATGTAATTCATTGCAATTGAGTTCATTGTGAATTAAGTGCCTAATTGTCTTTCCTCGATTACAAGAGAGGGGAAAGAAGTAAAATAATAGTTATTTACTGGTAAAAAGGTAAAAATACCTTTTTGTTCTACCTAAAGCAGAATAAAATTATTATTTTCCATATAGATTCCTCATACATTGTTTCCTCCCTCCATCTTTATGATGTTTGCAGGCCTTTGTATATTTTCTTTTTAGCCTTTCTGGAATATGAACCACAGGAAAACTGGAATCATATGGTTTTAATATACACATATCACGTTTGTGGTGGTGTGTCTGGTATAAACATTAACTTGCTAACTGAAAAACTTCTCAAGCCTAGAAAAATGAAATGCTAATCAATTTACACTTTTTCAAGACATAAGGAATTCCTGGAAAATGGCACCTCTCTTCTGCCTTAAAAGTCTTACTATAAACACGAAATGCTTTTTGTTCAAATAGTGGAAGTTTGATTTAGGCTTCTATGACCTCCTCTCAAACCTCTGTAAATGTTTAGATTTCAACATTTAGTAATAATAATAATAATAAAAAAAACACAACCCAAAAAAGCCCCAAACAAAACCCAAATAATTTTATTTTAAAAAAGAAAAACAAGAGCATATTTTTTAACTGGTTATATTTTGGCATAATAGCTATTACTTGTCTAACCACTAACCTGTGTATAACATCCTCACTACTGTTTTGTGTCAGCACTAGGTTTTAAAATAGCATTTGACTATCCTTGAAACAGACAGTTAATTTTCTCATGTCAGCTTTTCTTGTAGCTCCAGAAGCTACCATCCAGAAAGCTACCTTTATTTATGCCCAATTCCTGGATGTTACACAGCTGATATTGCAATCTACTAATATTTGATATTTGGACAGCCAGTTGTACTTGTCTTACGACTAAACACTCTTGCTCTCTAACACACTAAGAATTAATATTTACCCTTACTGAACCCTTCAGCCTGTACCAGAAACTTTAACATAAGCTGTCCAAATCTCCATCCACCCTTGACTGGGAAGATTAATAATAATTCCTTTTGATCAGAATTACTCTGTTGGCCAGCAATGGTTTCCATGGTAATCAGGTGGTCGACAGAGCTGAAGCAGATCTCGTCACTTGTAAAACAGCATCAGAATTATCCTGCACTTCTAATTATAACTTAGTAGGACTGACTTCTACATACTGTAGCTCAGAGGCATAAAAAGAAGACAGTTTTAACTATTGGAAGGATTCCACAAGGAAAGAAGTTGGAGTACTCTGTTCTAATAGCTGGCCCCTTTGGGGTTTTTGTTCTGTAGCTTATTTTTTTTTGGTTGGTTTCTTGGATTTGTTTATTTTTTCCAGGTAAAAGTGTTGTGAATTAGAGGATTTTTATGAAAGGAATGAAATATGATGAACTAGAGTTAAGATGCACCTGCTGAATAACACTGAGACTTTTAGTTGGTGTTTCATGTGCTAACAGAAGCAATTCAAACTGCTGCAGGTCTTAGGAATTTCCTGTCAGAGTAAATCACATATCTTAAAAAAAACAACTAGGTTTAAATGTGAAGATAGGCGATTCCAGCAGCAAGGACAAACCCATTTCCCAGCTCATGCTGTTAATATTTGTATTGTTATTATTATTTTTCTGATTATTTCTGTTTGTTTCTTTAAAGAAAAAGTCCTTGGGAAAATCCGATACGAGATTTTTATTCCACAGTCCAGCTGGTTCCCCTGGCATAGCAGTAGCCAGAGTATGATAAGCATGCCAAATGAATACTTAATCCTTATTTTAGTGGCAAACTCAAGAGTTGTTTGATGCATGTTCAGAATATGAATTAAACTTGAAAAGAAGGCAGCTGAAAATTACTATATATGCCTACATTTACCACAGCACAGTTAAATTTGAAGGATGGTAGTACATTTACAGTAAGTATTCCTGGAAGCTCTAGATAGACTTAGGAGTGAGAGAAAGGGGAAGAAGAAGGGAATAACCAAGAGGTCATTACATGGAGTGTATTTTGCAGATGAGAAGGACATGGGATAAGGCTGAATGGAGAGAAACAATGCATATTTGATGAGACTCCAGGATGACAAATTTGGTGGCTTTGGCTCAAAATTGTGTACATAACTGGCTGCAAGTACGTTTATTACACGATCACCTATAGCTGTACACACCCAACATCAAAGACTCATCTTTGAAACTACGACACTCACAACAAGGTACGCTGTCAATAACAGGAAATCCCAAAAGGGAATGATAATGCAACTTTTCCTTCTAGTAATGACTGTAGAAGTTGCCATGAAAAGACAGAAGAAAGACATCAAAATACTGCAAATATATATATCACATCAAACTTGAAAAACTGCAGTTTAAGACTACTAAAATTCATGGCAGAGGTAATGGAACAGGCCAGAATATAGTCAGAAGTTTCCTAAAAATACTACCGGAACTGTAAACATCATTCTAGTTCATAGAATATAAGTGATCAGGGAGTGCACACCATGAACATGCTCTGCAGCCAGGAGATACCAGTTGACGGGCAGAGGTTTGAGCTGCATGGCTTCAGGCAGATGCTGGCAAGTAGAAGGCCCCACAGCAGGATTCCTCAAGTCTCAGACTTGTGGCTGCAGGGCTGCCAGATACTCACTGCTCTCTGTTCTTCGAAGAAGGAGCTCAAAATCCTGGGCTGAAGTCATACTCTTCAGCATTGCAGTTACAGTAAGGATTCTTGGAGCACCCGGGAACTCTTGCTACAAAGGCAAGACTCCGAACCTCAAAATATTCCAAGTGTAATCGGAGATCTGAACAGCCATGATGATGCATCCAGAGGCTATGAGCAGTTAAAGAATCATTCTGATGACTGTGGAGAAGCAAGCATTGCAACTTCCATTTTTCAGGTCTAATTTTGCCTGGAGATGAAGTCGTTATTTACTATTAGTTTTATTTGTTTAATGCCTAAGAGATCAGTCAAATTTAAGGACCTAAATGTGCCTGATACAATATAAACATTGAATAAAAAATATTATGTGAAAAATAAGGCTTTAGGACAAGATTTAGAAGACAGTTAAAAATTAATATTATAAAAAATAATGAGCTGAGAGAAAAAAAACAGAAGGAACATTAAATAAAACATTTCAGAGCACTGAAGGGTATAAAGACTGACAAAAGGACCATGACCTTTCAACTTCTGACAGACCATTAGTTTGTATGTGATCCAGCGCATTAATATGTCCAAACAAAACATCATTACTGATTGATGGCTATTCAATTGCTTATGAAAATTGATCCTATGGTCTCAGTTCACTTCCTGTTGGACAGATATCTGCATTACAACTGACATCCTTGTTGACAGTATCAAGAAGAACACCATGAATAGAACAGGTGGAGAAAACCTGTAAAGAAATTTTGATTCCTTGTAGAAAAGAGTTTGTTTGGTTGGCTTTTTCAACATAGGTCTTTGAATAATCTTTCAAAAGGTATTCTTTGTATCTAATCTCAGATTCACAGTAGTCCCTTCCTCGGTAGAAATATGGTGCTCAGCAATATTTCAAGAAATAGATGTAAAGGATTAAATTCTGCATTTAAATCACTTTCATTATTCAAAACTTACTTTTTTAGATGTGCCATTTTTGCATTAGGTAAATGCTTATTCCAGTACTTACAGTATTTCATAAATGTTTTTATCTTGTAATAGACTATTCTCAAAGGAGCCCCTAATACCAAATAGTAATTACAGACAACCCTAACCATCATCACAAGTAGTCTCATTGAATTCAGTATCATTCCTAACACCATTGTGGATAGTTGTAACCCTAAGTATCTTTCTAAATCAGAGCAAAGCTAGAATAAAGTAATTTGTATAAGGTAAACTGACAAGACTAGAGGGACCGCTGTACACCAGACTTCAATAAAGGACCCAAATTTTAGCAAAAAATAGTCATATACTTATCACTCTATTTGTTTAAGAGGGAGGACGCAGAGCAAGCAGCAAAGGAAATAAAATGAGCTCCAGATTTGTCCTGTAATTTGCAAATGATGGGTAATTAACAAATTAAGCTTACCATTGCAAGGGAAAGCACAGGAGGACAAAAGTGTAACATAATGAGAATTGCATTAGAGTAAGAATACAGAAGACCTGATCCTGCATTTATTGAAGGCAATGACAAAACTCCATTATTTTTGACTCAGGCGAGAGTGGGTCCCTTAAAAAACTGACATGTTTCCAAAATACCCGCTGATAGCAACAGCAAAAGAAAATAGATTGCTCAGATATTAGAAATAGAACATAGCTAATAGAACCAGAAGGAAACTCAATTATTATTTATTAGTGTGAGACATAATGTAGCATAAGAAACTTCAGTGACCTCTGGACTGGAAAATCTAGATCTAGTGAGGAAAATCTAGAATTACACTTTCTCCTATCTAATTCATAACAACTCAGTGGGAGGATGGAGCACATAGTGTGGAAGGAAAGGCTGCGAGGTCTTTCCAGCTTTAAGAGGAGAGGGTTTAGGGGACACCTCACTGCTTTCTCCACATACCTTGTGGGAGGGCACAGGGAAGATAGAGCTAGTCTTCTTGGAGGTACATAGTGAGTGGTGCAGAGGCAATGGAAAACAAGTTGGAAAATGGGAGAGTCTGAAGGAAGGTAGTTGTGTTTGTATTTTTACCATGAGAGTGGGCAATCACTGGAAGATATTACCCAGAGGGACTGTGGGGTCTACATCAAGACATTCAAAATGCAACCAGACATGTCCCTGAGCAACTCTAACTAGACTTCCCCTGAGCAGAGGTCAGACAGAGGACCCCCAGCAGTCCTTTCCAGCCATTAATGTTCTCCTTCCTGTGAGTGTACCTTGCTCTGACAAAGAACTCCCTTGCTTCTTTACCTTAAGGGCGGCAGAGCACTGGCACAGGCTGCCCAGGGAGGTGGTGGAGTCTCCGTCTCTGGAGACATTCAAAACCCGCCTGGACGCGTTCTTGTGTAACCTGCTCTAAGGTGGCCCTGCTCTGGCAGGGGGGTTGGACTAGATGATCTCCAGAGGTTCCTTCTGACCCTATGATTCTGTGATTCTGAAGGCAGAGAAAGCCACAAAGGTTTTTGCCATTTACTACATCTAACAGAAGTAATACTGCAAGAAAAAAATCCTGTTCAGGTCTGTCCCTGGGTTAAGGGGAAAAAGTTAAGCAGACAGTTTAAAAATCTTAAAGTTAAATAAAAAAGGAAAATTTATATATGCTGGCTTTCAGCAATGTAGACAAATTCATATTTAATTCAGATAAGGGCACTTCAAAGAAATCGGTTAAAGAGGCATAAACAGGACTTGAAGAAAAATAAACTTGACCAAGACTTAAGGAACCAATGGAGTATGGTAGCCAAAGGGAAGTCAATGCTTGGAAATAGAGGTATGAAAAAAAAAAAACAAAGAATTCAGACTTGTTTAAGGAAGTAGCAGACAGATGCATAGCAAGGGCTATTTGTGAAGGCAGCAAGGTATTAGGAAGAATTAGTTCTTATACGATCTTTTTTTTTCTTAAAGTAGTTGTCCATTGCAAATAAACTAACAGATTTCATCTAGAAGTGCAGTAAGGTAACTCTGTTTAAAGAAAAATACTTTAAAATCTTGTCTTGCAGGCTGCCACTGAAGGTGACACTTCTGGTTGTTTAGTCTATGGTACAAGCCTATTTTCAGTTTCTGTCATCTACACAGCTTCCTGTCAGAAGACAGGAACCTAATATAAAGAAATTAAACCATTAAGACAATCTCTTTAATATATTTCAGAAATAAATGTGTATTTATATATTAGGGATAAACTGCAAGAGCATCTGTTCCTCCCAGTGAAACCTCCTAAGTTTAGTGTACGTATAAAAAACAGACAGTAGGCGTTTGAGTAGGAACATGATCTGCTTTTCCAAGAGCAACTACATGGTTAGCCACAGACCTCAATAATTCCAAAAATGATAACTGCTTTTTGGTGCTGCTAAGTAGTCAAAAGAACCTGAGAATAGCAAGGATTGTAAAAGTAGTTTCATAATTCAATCCTTCACACAATGGAACAGTTACAGTTTTAAGATTAATATAGTTTTGTATAACTCGGAGTACAAAGGTGCACTTTTTTAAAAACAGGGTTTTTTTCTTAATTGAAATTGTAATCTTGAAGTACCTGCTAACAACCAGCGTAATTCACTGCCCTTTTAATTTATTTTTTTTTACTCACAATTTAATTAATATGTTACAAATGAAAAAATCCACATACCTTAGCATAATAAGCATCAGAAATTAGTATGATTTTTTTTCCTTCCCTTTCACATTTCCTCTGCTGTTGGAAAACCCCAGTGGGCAGCTAGGTACCACACAGAATCTCGCTCACTTCCTCCCCATTCCCAGTGGGATGGGGGAAGAGGAAAGGAAGAATAAAAAGCAAGAAAACTTGGCCGTATTAAAAAAAAATAATTAAATAAGTGAAAGACAAGTGGAAGAGAGCCAAAACCAGGACAAAACAAGTGATGCAAAGGCAATCATTCACTACGTCTCAAGGGTAGCCCAGCAAATTCCCAAGCAAAAGATGGCTAACCTTCCCGAAACCCTTTTATTGATAAACATGACATTATGTGGTATGGAGTATCTCTGGTATGGAGTATCTCTGGTTAGTTCAGGTCATCTGCACGGTTATGTCAGCTCCCAACTTATTATGCAACCTCTAGTCTTTACACTAGGGGCTCACAGTGGGAAACAGAGAAGGCTTTGACGGTAGCAAAGCTAGAATGCAAGTGTCTTATCAGTGTTGTTTTAGTCACAGATCTAAAACACGGCACCATATGATCCACTATAAAGAAAACTCTCTCCTAGCCAGCTACACCTTCTTTGCTTATCCTTTCCCATCTCTCTCTTTAACAAACAGCTGCGGTGTGTACTCTTTTGTTCTTCATAATAGTGTTATATATATAATTATATTTCACTTCTGCATGCTAATACTGAATATAATTTCTCTTTTTCAGACCTGGTAAAAGCTGGCTCGTCATATTCTAAATATAAGCTTATAGGAACACACATTCCTATGTCCAGCAGACAAGACCAGTGCAAAAATACCCATGCATAGTTTATCACTCCAGTCTTTCCCAAAACCACTAGCCTACAAATATGACTAAAAGCATTGCTTTTGCAAAATAACAACATAAATTACAAAGTAGTTCATGAAGAACCAGCCTTCAATCCTCCCAAAACTTCAGTGAATAATATTTTTATTATTGGAAAGGTACCAAATCAATGAAAACATTGTATTTGCACTTGTTTCTGCAAAAACTACAGGCCTCATGTAAGTATCTTTCAGTTATGTCACTCAGACAAAATACCTGAGGGCCACATGCAGAGTTTTCTATTCCTTTCATGTAGCTAAGACAGATACCAGAGTAAAATAAAAATGGCTTCTTTTAACCAGGTATTACAAGCTAATAAATAGCCGACCACTGTCACCACAGACACAGATTGCTTTAGACTTGATAATTTTAGCCTTGCAATAACTTTATTACTAACAAACTATTAAAATTAATATTTCAAAGGTGGAATATTTAGGCAAAGATAGCCCAAACAAATAATTAATGCACAAAGTACAGTCAAAATAGAACATACCTTAAACAGGAAGAGCATAGAAATCTGATAAATATACACATGCTGACAAGTTTTACCAAAAAAATTTATAGCTACCTCAGGTTCTGCTACTACTCAGACCCAGGGGCTACCCCAGAAGCCACTTTACTTAATCTGAGCATTTCAGTATCTGTTTAACACCTGAAGCCTATTTGAAAGTCAGAAATGGACCCGCACCTGAGATCCCTAAGGAACCTTATCTGATAAGCATATCTGATACATGGACACCACTGAGTTCACTGCAGAAGCGGCTTCTGGGTAATACGTTTGTTTGTTTTTTAAATAGGGAAAATATCAGGCAGGGGTGAGAGGCATAGCAGCCTTTTTTTCAACAAGGGAGGAAAGTGGAGGAAAGTGAAGGAAAGGAAAGAGAAGAGAAGAGAAGAGAAGGGAAAAATCAAGATGTAACTACATAAATTTGGCTTAATGAGTTACCACCCATCAGGTGAGCATGTCAAGTTTGATGTTTATATGGTATTAGCATATCATAAAGAGGCAAGTTTCTTTGTTTATACCATGGTTGCTGCGACTGAGTGTCAGAAAAACCAAAGTGAGATGCATCTCCCTTAGCTTTATCCACCTAAAGCTACTATTCACTACTGCCTCAAACTCTCTCTATATCCACTGGGGCTTTATCCAGAGCACAATTCTTTCATGTCAAGATAGCTGTCCAAAATAGATGATAGGACTTTCTCTTAACACTAATCTCAGGAGTAGAGAAGTCATTTTTTATGTGGTAGGAAGAGCTTGATTCACTACTTGCCTCAAGTGTTGCAAAATGAGAATGGTACAGCGCTTCCTGCTTTTATTTTACCAGAGTGAAAACACCCACATTCAAGTAAAGCTACACAATCATTAGAAGGCCATTCTTAGGATCAGTACTTTAAGCAGACTTCAAAGTATTTTATTTTCCCAACTAATGCATTGCTTGTCAGAAGACAAAAACCACTGTGTAAATACAGACAAAGTCATGCTATTCTTAAATAAAAGCTAAGTTAAGAAATGGTTATACTGAATTACAAAAAATTGGCCTAGAAGGGAAAAGATTTGAGGAATAATTAGAAGTGAATCTGCCTGCCCCAGATGCTGAGCACATGGTGGTATGATGAACTTACAATATTCATGTAACACTCAAACATATTTGCAGCAAGTAATAGTCAATCATTCAATAAGATATGCTTGATAGCTTAGCAAGTTAGGAGTATATTTTCTGCAGAATTACTGAGCATAAATAATTTTGAAACTAACCGGTATTGCAAGTAAAATAGGTAGTTAATTATTTCTTTAAAAGAAATCAAGTACTTAACTGAAAGCATTAGTTTTTATTCTTTCAATGTTTTGTTGATTTGTTTGACGTCTCAAAGAAAGCCCTATTTCTACGCCGATCCCATAAAATCTTAATGCAAGGACAGGAAAGCAAATCAAGGAAACAGCAGGGAATTATTTTTCATTCCCCTGTCACTTTGTCAACTCTGATAAGCATGTGAACTCATTCTAAAAGCAGTTCCAAATCCATGAGGTGTGAGTTTATTGACAGAAAATCAGTAAGTTCAAAAGATAATGCACATGTGATATTTTTTGGTGTCTATCATTCCTCCTGCCATGATGTGGTCTTTTAGCTCTATACAGTGTGAGAGTCTGAGCACTGACACTGCAAGACTGACTCATGGCATTCTCATTTCAAAAGACACAAAGTAGATGTTTCCAGCTACTACCAGAAATGCATACAATAACACTGCACTTAGCCCTTGCTGGTATACTTAACATTTAGACAGCAGCAGCTTTCTGTTTCACGCATAAAAACTCCAAAATGCATGAACTATGAATCATCTTTTGTGCTAAATTGATCAACTCCCATCACATTGTACCTATATTCACGCAATCATACCAAAAGGAAAGTCGACATCTAACCTCTGCACGATTGCAGTGTAGGAGGTATTTGCAACAGCCAGCCATTTTTACGGTCCCATTGATCTATGTTTACAGTATGTAACACCATTACTTCAATTATAATGGCTCTGCCTCTTTGTGACCTGGTTCCCTGAGGCTTAGCAGTCACAGGAGGTTAATCTGGTTTTATGATTTTTGATTTACTCCAAGTTCCAGTATCTTTACTTTTATGCAAGTTTCCTAGGGGCTGTGCACTGGAGTGGATATATGCACAACCTCTCATCCTCTTTAGTTCAAGCATAAACTCAGATCAAAATAAAAGCCTAGATTTTACAAAGCTCTCTTACCGCAGGAAAAAGAGGATAGAGTCACAAAGTCATTGTGAGTAAATAAAATATAACGGGGAAAGCAAACCAAAAAAAACAGAATCCAAAATTGTGTGACTTGGAAAAAGACATAATTTGGCTCCTGTGAGCCTCTGGGATTCTGAGACCTAGCCTATAGCCTTCCTTCCAAAGAGTTGAAGAAAGGAATCAAATTCAAAAACCTACCACTTGCTTGGAAGGGTGGAAGGTGAGGGATATCTTACTCCCCATTACCATTACGATAATCTCAGTAAGGAATGAAATAGCTCTTATACCTTGAGAAAAGGCCTCTGGGTAAAAAAGCCTGGAGCTATTTCACTCACACTTCATGAAAAAATAATACTATATGCCATTACACATACAAGTATTCCCAGCACCTGTCTTGTAACAAATGTGTAATGGCTTTTTTCCTGCAAAGACAATGGAAGAATAAAAGATCCTGTTAAAAGCATGAGACTAAACCTGAATACAAAGGAGGCAGATAGATACTTAAAAGAGGTATATTATGTGAAGTGCCATTTCAAGTCCTAGAAACCCACTTAAATGACTGCACGGATATCACTGGCTGGAGATATGTTTACTTTACACAAACTATAATCCCTCTGGATCATTTTATTAAGGACATGGTCCTATTGGAGCGGGTCCAGAGGAGGGCCATGAAGATGATCAGAGGGCTGGAGCACCTCTCCTATGAAGACAGCCTCAGAGAGTTGGAGTTGTTCAGCCCGGAGAAGAGAGGGCTCGGGGGAGATTTTATAGCAGCCTTCCAGTATAAAGAAGGCCTATAGGAAAGATGGAGAGAGACTCTTTATGAGGAAGTATAGAGATAGGATGAGGGGTAACAGTTTTAAACTGTAAGAGGGAAGATTTGGATTATCTGTTAGGGAGAATTAGGAAGAAATTCTTTACTCTGAGAGTGGGGAGATACTGGAACTTCCCAGAGAAGTTGTGGATGCCCCATCCCTGGAAGTGTTCAAGGTCAGTTTGGATGGGACTTTGAGCAACTGTTCTCACTGAAGGTGTCCCTGCCCATGGCAGGGGACTGTAACTAGGTGATCTTTAAGGTCCCTTCCAACTCTAACCATTCTATGATTCTATGATCTGCAGCCATGATTTAGCTGATGATAAAATCAGTAGCAAATAAAGTGGTCTATCTAGTGTCTTATTAGGTGATTCCTTTAGCTGTATCCAGGAAAGATTATTTAGTTCTTGACTATGATAAATGGAAAAGACAAATTTAAATATAACTGGTAAATCTTCTGTAAATTGGCAAACATTTTCAAGACAGCAATTACAATGAGGAAAGCTACTTTTAAGTGAGTGTCTTTCAAGCTGATTTTCTTTTTCCCCCTCATGTGGCGATCATCCACTTATCTTCCTCCACCTCCACTTTCAAGCCTTTCTCATTACTCCTTTGTCTCTTTTTGTTTCTCTTCAGTTCTATACAAAATGTAATTTTATGCACCATATACTTAGGTATTTTAATAACGTTCTGCAAAGCCAAGTAAATTATTAGTAGCTCAGACAAATGCATACACCATGCATTGTATTTGTTCCTCCTGTAAGTCCTCTAAACAAATTTTAGACAATCCTCTTTCCTCAATAATAGTGAAGTAAGCTAGTCCAATTAGTGTCACTGGGTATCACTACAATATTAATTTCCATTACCCACTCTTGCATGAGATGATATGGTGATGATACAAAATAACATTACAGAAAAATGTGTCGTCTAGCTGAAAACCCTGTTAGATGTAATAGTACTGCCAGTGAGGAAAGGTTTATTGAATAATGCAATGGTGATTGTTTGAATCAAGGGCAAGAAAATTTTAATTAAAAAAAAAAATATGATGAATTTATTTTCTATATCCTCCTCTCTCACAGTTCATTTGTGTGCGCTTTGCTTAAAGTAAGATAAACATCTACTCCAAAATGAGGCTCAATAATATTAGAGATAGTCAGACAAAATTCATTCTAACAGATGTGCAAATTAAGATACTTCCTTACCACGTGGTACGTATACTAAGATATTACATGCTATCTTTATTACCACTTACACAGAGATTCATTACAAAGTTAATCCTAAGACCCTTTTCTTCAAAAAAAAAAAAAAAAGTTTGATAATATTTTAAAATAAATGCAAACATTTGAAAGTTACATTTTTCTAAGAGTTTTAAATTTCATATATAAGCACTGGGTTGACTTGAGTAGTAAGTAAAGATGCAAGTTAATTAGTGCTATGAACAGAGATTTAAAATGCATCAGTGCAAGCCTTTGTAAATAATCATTTGTAAGAAAAAAAGTATTTTTAAAACCAAAACTGTTAAGTTATTCAGTCCTCTTTTTCCTTCCTCTCTCTTAATGAGTTTTCATACCTTGCTACAGCTGACTTAAAAATGAAAAACTTTTACTAATGCATCTGGATTTATTCCTTTGGGATTCAGTGGCACAGTGCTACAATTTCCCTAGTTGTTGAAATAATTTCCTCTTCCTTGGTTAATAGCAGCCTGTTTATTAATTTCCTAGAAGCAGACAAACTGTTCTGTCTCTGATTGTTGGCTATTATGAATAACTTTAGCTGAAGGTCCTATTGTTTTGCAATGCAGTCCTTAGCAAAACGAAGTATACTAATAAGGACTAAGTATGCTAATAAGTCTTTTTTATGCAGGCACTTTATATAAGTATTCTCAAGGTAACAGGTACCTTGCTTCAAATGATCACTAGAAATACTAGCAATGAAATAGATAATAACAACATACATTTCTTCCTTTATAATTCTTCTATCTTTTACACAGAGACCTTTATTTTTACAAAAGTAATTTAGACCTAAGTGTTTTAACAAGTTAAGGCCAAGATACAAACACTAGATGTTCATTTTCCTCAAAAGATACTCTGTCCTCTTGCACTACATTAAGAGGTCTTGTAACTGAACCTTCATACCACGACATTATTAGTGAACTAGTGCTTTATTCTGCTAAAAAAATTGAGGAATGAAGAATGAATACTACATGAGTCATATGGCTTATGAATCTCATGACCTGTATTTCAAGATCATAAATATAAGTGAAAGAATGTTATTTGTTCCCCTCTGATTAGCATCAGAAGTAAATATATTATGCTTTAAGACATACCTCGATCAATAGTTGTTCTCCATAGAGAAAACAAATCATAAGCATTGTTTGTTAGAGAGAAGTAACTACCATATGCAAAATGCCAATAAGAGCATGGTCATACTTGTGAAGAAAAAAAAAAAAAAAGAAGGTATTTTCTGTGTGTCTTTCAGTTTGACTGAATCAGAGAACATTTACTCACTGAACGTCAGACTGCCATCCTCCCCCCCAGTAATCTGCTAGCAGTGCCCTTGGAAGAACATGTAGGAGGATTAATTTTTGTTTAACCTCTCTGCTAACCTTCACAGCATTTGCTTACTGTGTTGTCAGTAAACACAGGTCTTCAAGGATATGTGCTGCTGGAAGGATAGTTAAGTGCAGTATTAGGCAACTTTTTCTCAGTCTCTGTGTAATTGTATGTGGGAGTGAGTGGATAAACAACTATATTTCTTAAGTGGAAAAATATTTAAAAAAATAAAATAATGAACACAAGTTGAAGATAATTAGCTGACAGGCAAAATTGTCTTATTTTGATGCTGATTTATGCAACTGGACTGCAAGTCTAATTTATTTGACGCCCATAAAAATAAATGATAGTCCTTTATCAAGCCTCCTGTATATTTGAGTTATTATTTCTGTGTTTGATAGTATCTCTCTGGAGTTCTTTACTGAGATTCAAGATTTTTGTGCAAGCTTGGAGGAGACAAGCCATTGGTTAATATTACCTACATACAGAAAATAGTCAAAGAATGGTAAGATAGATGGAAACTGAGATTAAATGAACTGTTCTAAGTCTTATAATAGCCAGTGGTAGATTGATGAAGAGAATTCAAAATTTTTTAGACATAGTTCAGAGGTTTTAACTTGTGCAGCAAGTCCTTTTCACTGTACAAAATTGTTAGCAAGGACAGAGGGCTCTGTAGCCCTAATTTTAGTGAGAATGGGAGTTTTGCTTCAGTAAAGACTGCAAGATCAAGATAAAACAATGACTGTTAGGGAAAATTAAGGTGTTTGCAAACGACATTCTCCTGTTGATTAAGAAGTTATTAACCCAATTTAAATAGCCAGACATATGAAAAGAAATGAGTCATTCTGAAATTTCTGATTATTGTATAGATTGGTGAAGCAGTTGATTTACTGAAAGAAAACACAGACTTGAGTCAGAAAATCAAATGCCTTTGCAACACTTCCTCACACATGGATTCACTCAAACATGAAGACCAATAATATCTTTTTCCTTCTACTTACAGCATATTGACAATTTTGATTTGCATTGACTAATATTGTAAAAGAGTTCTGTTTAGCTGTACAGCTAAGGAAGCATGAAAATACGTTGATAGCAGTTATTTGCCCGTGGTGAAATTCAGTGTAGGATTCAGAAGCTCACAAGTTTATAGAAAAAAATAATTTGTGCTCATCTACTAGAAACCCAAGAAGCTGAAAATACACTTTTATGGCATTTACCCTTTTTTAAAATACAATTTTGCTGGGAGACAATAGAGCACTAATCATGAACTTATTGGAGCTTCTCCATTTTCTCTTAATTTAATACAATTGTTAGAGTACACATTTTCTACTGAATTGCCTACTAGTTTGTGATGTTTGGCTTCTTAAAACTATTGTGCCATGCTTCCTTATGTCATGGAGGAAGATGTAGGAATTCCAGAATATCCACCACTCTCTATGGAAGTATGTTGTTTAAGAAATACTGAGACTGTGGAGAGTCTTTCCCCAGTCCTGTCAATGGGCAGACAGTACAGAATAAGCACTTCAGCTCTGACATCAACCTACTGTTCTGATGAGACCTTACAAAAAACTGATGTTGTAGGCATGTAATCAGGTTTTAACTTGCTCTTGCAACCTTACGAGCTCTTTTCCTACAAATTACCACATGAAAACCAAAACAGATTTAATGGTGACTCATTCAAAAATGTTATCCATTGCATTACTAAGCAGCAACAAGATAATTAAGCTATAATATCACAGAAAGAGAGCATAATTACTTATTACCCTGCTTTCATGACTCTGAAGGAGAGATGTAAGCATAAAAATAAGAGTATTCATTTTAGGTGGACTCTGATTGCTTTGTTTATAAATTGCAATAGAAAACGTACTCTTAATATCTGTGGTTTAGCTACCATTTCACTTTGTTTCTTTCCACCCTCCTGCTGAACAAGAAATAAGAGCCAAGTAAGTAAGTACTTGTCTCATTTGAATTCGAAAGCCAGTTGAACACAATAAAACTGCATCAACATAAGAAAAAAAAAAAAAAAACATGACAAAACTTTGATTCACTCTGGAATATTATCTGAAGACTATTTGCACTGAGTAAACTGACTTTCCAGAAGTACGACTCCATTTTTTACAGCAGATGAACACAGCCAATGTGATTCCACCAAAAACAGTGACACAGCTTATATATACCAGGACTGCATTTTTTAGATCAACTTAATGAAGAACTCATCTGGTAAATTCTGATGTAAATTGTACTTGGTGCAGTATAATAATTGCCAAATGAACACTTCAAACTACCACCAATAATCTGTATTTCATATGATGACTTGCAAGATCTGCTGTCAAATAGCTGACGCTTTATTTAGACTAATGCAGTAACAGAATGTGAAACTAAAGGAATATTCTTCAATTACTGTGGCTAATAATAAGTAAGGAGTAGCAGGAGAGCATCCTGAACTTCACACTTGCTTTTGCTGGAGAGTTTTCTCTGCTTTGTACTGACAACACTGACAGCACAAATTTAGGGTCCTGCTATATCCTGGGTAAAAGTGAATCAGCCTCCTTTAAGTGGCTGCCTACGTGGATAGGCTGACCTAGGGCAATAGATTCCATCCAGCTGAGCAGCACAATAATGCACACGCTCAAAGGGCTCTGCTCCAGGGAAGGTTGTGTGTTATGCCACTAAGTACAGCTGTCAGCGTGTACATAAGTGCAGAGGGGAACAGATGAAAAGGCAAATAAAATAATTAATAGTATTCTGTATGACTTGAAGACAAAATACATGGCTTTTCAGTGATACCTCCACAGCTGTTCATACTGATAGATTCTGACATGATCAAAAGCTCTGTATTTTTAAAATGGCAAGAAAAATGTAGGGTGTCTTTGTTCAGACATTGTTGTAGTTCTATGTATGTAGTTCTATCTATCTAAAAATCTATTTACTGTGTCACTATCCAGCGGTTTCAGTACGAGTTCATGTCTCTCTTTTTCATCATAATATTATCATCTAGCATACAATTCTTTCAGTCTTGCAGCAATTAGTAAATATCTTCCTGTTGCATTTCAAATTAAATTCAGTATCACAAGTTTAGATACAAATTGTGATATCTGCAGATACTTAAAAATTGCATGAACACAGGGAATATAAAAGAAAAAGCATAAAGAAGGGATAAATGTGCGTCTTTTGATGTTCTGATTTTTTCATTGTGTAATGCAGATGCATCCTGAATTTGACTTTAAATTGTTCTGAAAGCCTCTTAGCTACAATGACATGCATGTTACAGTTTTAAGTCTGAAAAAGAATTTTGTTGTTAAATTAGATATTCTAGCAATCGTGAATTTAAATCGCTTTTTTGTTGTTGTTTTGTTTTTACTATGCATAACAATTTTTGAGACAGTGAAATACATAATGGAAACGTTACAAAAAAATTACAAAGTTTAGTTTTACATATTTGCAATGGAGATCTATCTCTCAAAAAACATTACCAAAAAATTGATTAAATAATGAGTAAGAAAAATCTGGGCTGCCTCTGTTTGCAAGGGCATGTAGCGATAGGACAAGGGGCAAGATAGGTTTAGATTAGACATTAGGAAGAAGTCCTTTACAATGAGGGTGGTGAAACACTGGAACAGGTTGCCCAGAGAGGTGATGGAGGCCCCATCCCTGGAGACATCCAAGTCCAGGCTTGATGAGGCTCTGAGCAACCTGATCTAGTTGAAGATATCCCTGCTTACTGCAGGGGGGTTGGACTAGATAGCCTTTAGAGGTCCCTTCCAACCCAACAGATTCTATCATTCTGTGTAAAGGAACTGAATATAATATGGAGAAAGAAACACAGGAAGGTGAATCACCACCTAGTTAGAAAAATTAATGGTGGGATCCAGTTATAGAACTGCATTTTCTTCTAACTGAAAAGCTTTACCTTCCTGAAGGGATTCTAAGCCAAGGAAACTGTATGGAAGACTAATCTATAGTTTTCCAATACAGACTGATTGGCAAGAGTATCCTTCTAAAATAGTGATTATAAGAGATGATGGAGAGTAGAGTTAGGAAAACAAGGTCAGGAAAGACAGAATTTCATTGTTGATAGTTAAACCGAGATTCAGAATGAGGAATTCTCAGAGTACATTTGTTACCTGACGTGCTGTTGACTTAGAAAGGAAATTCAAGACTCCACCCACAACATACGCCTCCTGGAAGTTCCTATTCTTATGTCATAATTTTCATCCCATTTAAAACTTGTTCTATTGTCAGTGTTACCAACCTCAATATTCTGTTTGCTTGAGTGGTAGCCCTCAAGGCATGTGCGAGCAACCTGTAAATGCACTGTTCTTGCATAAGGATCTGCTTTACTAATCAAGTTCAACTGTAATAAAACAGTAGCTACAGAGGTACAGCCGTCACTTTCACTCAATTACACTCACAGTTAGAAGGCAATTATTACTACAATAATTTAATAATAAGTAATTAATGCTGGGGCCCATATTTTTCCATGAGTCATAGAGTGCTAAATGCACGCTATGCTTTGGTGAACATATATTGTGAAAGCATGCAATGGTCCAAACTAAGTGCATACTTAATGCAAATATTCAGCCGGTGTAAATGAGAATAGTTCCATCAGATATAAAAGAATAATAAGCTAGATCCAAAAGAAGTCTTGGGGAAGAGATGTTGATGTCCTAGTTTGGCTGGGTGGAGAATGGATTGAAAGCAGCCCTGAGGACAAGAACTTGGGGGTGTTGGTTGATGAGCTCAACATGAGCCACCAGTGTGCACTCGTAGCCCAGAAAGCCAACTGTACCATGAGCTGCATCAAAATAAGCACAACCAGCAGGTTGAGGGAGGTGATTCTGCCTCACTACTCTGCTCTGGTGAGACCCCAGCTGCAGTACTGTGTCCAGCTCTGTAGTCTTCAGCACAAGAAGGACATGGACCTGTGCAGCAAGTCCAGACGAGGGCCACAAAGATGGTCAGAGGGTTGGAGCACCTCTCCTATGAGGATGGGCTGAGAGAGTTGGGGTTGTTCAGCCTGGAGAAGAGAAAGATCCGGGTAAACCTTACAGAGGCATTCCAGTACCTAAAAGGGGTCAACAGGAGAGATGGGGAGGGATTCTTGATCAGGGAGTGTAGCGATAGGATGAGGGTAATGTTTTTAAACTGAAAGAGGTTACATTTACATTATATATTAGGAAGAAATTCTTTACAGTGAGGCTGGGGAGACGCTGGAACAGGTTGCCCAGAGAAGTTGTGGATGCCCCATCCCTGGAAGTGTTCAGGCTGGATGGGGCTTTGAGTAACCTGGTCTGGTGGGAGGTGTCCCTGCCCATGGCAGGGGGCTTGAAACTAGATAATCTTTGATGTCCATTCTGACCCAAACCACGCTAAAAAATTTATGATTCTATTATTTAGAGATATCTATCACATTCAGCATAAGCAGCAATTAAAGCCATTTCCACAAAGATTGTTAACAATTATTTTTTTTTGTGAATTGCAGAAGAAAGAAATAAAAAATGGGGTGAGGCCTGCTATAAGTGCTGCTGTTGGGTGACTAGGCCTGAAGGAATCATGAAAGGCCCTAAAGGGAGAGAAGAAGGTGGCATAGTCCTGCAGAGGAAGATTAAATTCTGTTTTCAAATGTCTGTCTGTCATCACCAACGGGATAAATGTCTTGACAGAATCTGCTGGTCTGTCCAAGTTGTTTATTTTAACATTCTTGTCACAGCCTCCAGGAGTGTTTATGTGTTTTATACAAAAATCATTGACTTCAGAAACGCAGTCCTAGTAGCTGAGACTGGAATCACATGTTTTTCAGTTTTTCCATCTTTCTAGTTCTTCTGAATTTCTATTTGTGCAGTGATCTATTTTCAGGAGAAAAAGATTGTGAACATATATCCCACCTTTGTGGAATATCTTCAGCCTTTTCAGTTTATGAAATAAATATTGCCTCATTTTTTTCCATTCCAACAAATATTTAAATAGATTATACAAATATAGCAGAGAAAGAAGAAATGAGATTGAGAAAGTCCTTATTCAGAATATATCTGTAACTCAGTACTCAATGTAATCTTGTAGGAAACACGCATTCAAGTTTCATCAAACACTAAAAGGATCTAAAGAAAAATTTCTCATAGGGTGAACGGTTCTTTAATCAGTGAGCTGTTAGAAAAAAATTGCAGAACCTTGTTATTATGTACTTTGTGTGAAGAGATTGGCTTGAATCCCTATTTTTAGGAAATGTTCACCTATGAATTCAGTGAGAAGGACAATACTCTTGCAAAGTTGAAACTTAAAGGACACTCCTCTCAGTGCTCAATGCAACCCCAAGCTAAACAGGAGCCTGTAAATTCACCGGGTTTGTTGCTCCTCTCTCCTCTTTCCCCAAGTAAATCCGTGCACTCGAGCTACTCAGCAGAAAGTGCCAAGTGCACAATAAGCTACTAAATAAATAAAAAATGTATATTTAAAGTTCTTGTGAATTACGCTCTCTAAAAACTACTTCTTCCTTCTGGGGCATAGGTAATGCACTAAACTTGCGAAGAATATCTAGAGACTTGGGGAATAAAGATTTTTAAAGTGAGCCATTGTCTCTTTATAGAGCAGTCTTTATAACAATACTTTCCACAGTGTATTTCCATGTTTCAGTGTGGTGTTGGAAGGCACATATATCTCTGTATGCTTACAATGTGTACTAAAATTGGCAAAAATTAGGAAACCTTAAACAAAAAGTACTAGCTGCACACTTGTAATGAAGGCATTCACCTTTCTCTGATTAACTAGAAAGGCTGTCAAACCTAAAAAATGAAAAAAGAAGAAAAGGAAGGATTTTTCCCCCCTTCCACTTGTAATAATTATTCATTCTGAGAGAACCAGGAAATAAGTAAAATTAAACAATAAATTCAAATTAACTTTATCTTCTTGATATCTTTCTACATGTAGATTAAAAACATTCTGTAAACATTAAAAAACCCCTAATATATAATTGGGAGACAGAATTCACTGCAATTGCTTTACAGCCGCACAGGCACAGTGATAAGTTGTACTTTAAGTCAGTCAATGACAGAGCTAACACATGAAAAAATCAGAAATTACCACTACTTCCAAAATGCTTAATTGTCCACATCAGTGGTTTTGTGGTTTACTACAATGAATAAACTTTATGTGATTTGTTTTAAGAGTGATGTCCATAAAAAAGTCATATGCCAAAGATCACAGGTTTGAAATACTGAGGTCAGCCTTCCAAGCTTTATAAGGAGGAACAGCCTTTTGCCATGTTTAGATGAAAACCAATATAATTAATTGATTTCTGTGGTACTCATTTTTGATTTGCAGATTTTTATTAGTAAAATAGGTTGTTACTTCAACATATTTTCCTACTATAAATCCCCAGGAAAAAAAAAAATGAAAGAAAATGTACACGGTAAGGTGACTTTTCCATATTTTCCACATTACTGAAGGTGAATTCACCACCAACATGGGTAAACGTGGACAAAGATGCTTAATGTAAAATATGTTAAGCAAAACAGAAACAAATGCTACAACTGTTTATTCAAATGGACCACTAGAAGATCTCAAAAAAATCTTAATTCTGTGGAATTACAGTCTTGGTAATAATTAGGTAGGATGTGATGTACTCAGTACACTGTGGTGGCTCAAGCTCAAGTTTTAACATGCCCACTTCAGTCATTTGGTACATATCAGTACATAACAGGGAAATTTTGAAGCATATACCCTCTTTATCATGAATTTTGAACTCACTAGACATATTTTGTGATCACAAATATGAACTGGCATTCTACAGTCTTGATATGGGTGAGCTTATTGATAGAAAGACTAGTACATATCAGAATGCCGTGCTGCTGAGAAGTTGCAAGGGGATTGTTTGGGGAAGAGTTCTGTTCAACAGCAGAGGCAGAATGGATGCCCTAAGACAATTAAGGGGGGACTACAATGGAGGTTTTCTGGGGTGATTTTTCTAATGTTTGTAAAATTGAGTGATTTTGAAATAAAATATACGTAAAGATATGGAAGACTGATTATGAGGTTAACACAGTCATTCTCCCGGGTTCATTTTGCTAATATCTCAATTCCATGAAATTGGAAGAAGGGCAATGTTCCAGCTTCGCCTCATTAATGAAATGTGAATAAACACCATCATATCTATACTTTTGAATCTGATAAAAAGTACAAATTTATTGACTCTCTGTATTCATGTTGATTGTGCTCCAGGCTCTCTCTTTCATGTTTTCATTCCATTCTGAAGAATTTATTTTTCTTTTTTTTTTCTTTTTAGCCTTTATTATCAAAACACGTTATTTGTTCTTTGCTCTTGGGCAGAAGGACTCCTTGAAGTTAGGATCAACAATAAAGACAAATCAGAATTAGAAGTAAGGCATCATATTCTAATTACAGTTTTTCAAACAGTGAGAGTATTAACTAAAACCAGACTTTGGTTGAAAATTGTACTGAATACTTCATTACTGAATTTTTTAAACAAAATTAATATTCAACATTTTTTGTTAGAAAAGCCTTAGCTACTTCTTAAAGATCAAGTCAGTTCAAGGAACTCTCACAAGTTATGTTATGAATAAGGTGGATCAAATAACAACTTTTTTTTTAATTATGTTTTTTTTCCTTGACTTAAAATCTCAGTGCTGATTCCCAAACCACTGTCTGGTCGTAACTTCCCACGCTCATTCTTGACCAACCAGTTTTCATCATTTTGTCAGGTGTTTTAGAAAACACCGAATAACACTAATCTAATTGAATGCACCTATCCAAATTAAACAGTTCTGGTACAGAAGTTGGCCGTTTTTACTGGCTTAGCAATAGTCCACTGTTCATTGGACTGAAGTTAATTCCTTGATGTTTTCTTTTTCTCTCATCTTGAAATGGAGTTGTGTTAGTTAGTAGTTCCTTGTGGCTAAGCCTGTCCTTCTTATAAAGCATCCAGAAGAATTGTGACAGTTCTTGGCAGTCTGAGCAGTAGTGTCAAGCACTGAATGAGCAAGCATTCAGTGCTTAGCCATGCATAGCCATGGCCTCATGTGTAGCCGTGGCCCCAGGATTGTTGCACGCTGGCTGGGCACTGTGGAGAAACTTGCAAAGCTATTTCCCTTTTCAAACTAAATCTCCAAATCTGCCCATCCATGGTCACTTTGGATAGGGATGAAGGCTCAGTTTAGCCAGGTTAACTTCAGGTAATTGCTGAAAACATGGTAGGTTCCTATAGACCTCTATGAAAAGACATTGACTCCTTCCAGAAGATGAATGAATCATATTTCTTCATGGAGAATAACTAGGTAATTGTAACCCTAATTTCAATGCTTCAGGTAGCTACCTTAAATCAGATGGAAAAATCAAGGCATAAATTTACACTAGAAGTAGCTAGGGCTCCTGTTAGAGATGAAAGAGGCAAAAAAAGATCTTCATACTGCATTGTTAGGACCAAGGTGGATCTAAACTAAAGAGCAGGAGCAGACAGAGGATTGAATCATATGGTAAAGTATTTTAGGGAAGTAAAAGTACTCTAAATATTTTAAAAGTAACAGTTTTAATGAGCAAATTAATTTTTAACTGAAAAGCATTTTTTGTTTGCAAGTTCTCTCTGGGTTTTTTTACTGTAAAAACAAAACAAGATTTCTGTCTTTTTAAAACACCAAGAAAACACTGACTGTTCTTATGTTACAGTGGAAGTAAGCCACTGGAGAAAGACACAGAAAATCTCGAATTATGACATAAATTCTGAGACTCGGCAGCATACTTGTTGTTAACTAAGAACTCTGTAATAAGTCAAACTTTGCACAAAAGCGGAGATAATTTATTTTTTACAGTAAGAAATCATCACAAAAAAATCTAAATACTGAGGAATAGATTTTTATTCTTCCTGGGTTTAATTTAAACAAAACCACCCACAACATGAGAAGAAAGTACCTGAACACACTCACTGCCTCTATATTTATTCAGATTTCTTGTTGAGGATCAAATTCTGTCCTCTGATGTGCATCTAAGGAAAGATTTACTGTCCAAAGACTTGCAAGAGCATAGTCTCTGACTCATTAATTATGCCCTAACCCTAATTTACTTCCCAAAGGAACTGCTGCCTTCTGATAGATTTGTAGAGAGATTTCTGCCTCCAGATGGCACTCAAATAGAGACAACCTTAAATCAATGATAATATCAAAGCAACAGATGCCATGAAACACATCAGTATCTTTTCCTACATAGAGCAAGTTTGACAATGGTATGTTTCTCAGCTTACATTCTAACAACAAGAAAAAAAAA
>VXBO01009048.1:45291-56676 GCA_013400135.1 Rhinoptilus africanus
TTTTTTCCTTTGGTGTACCTCCAAAATGCTAGATTTAATCCTCAGATTATTTTAGCAGCCTGTGCTGAGAGAGGAATGACTTCAACTCTCCATTACTCTTGGCTCTCAAATTTTTGAGCTAGAGTTAAGCTATTGTAGCAGCTTTTTCAATCTTTTCAAACGTGCACTTGAATTAAGAAGTGCAGTCAAGTTGGTAAATTTAAATTGCCTTGACTCTGAAAATGTCAGTTCAAGCTGAAACAAAATTGTTTTGAAAACTAGTAATTTAATACAAATTGACTATATTACAAAGTAAGCATATATTTGAGTATGCAAGCCCCATCTAATGCTATTCATTATACTCCCTAAGAACCTGCAAAAAATTAATATTCTATACCACTTTTCCCTTGGAAACAGTATCAAATATATTATCACATGAAAGAAGAGAAAATGTTTGTTGTAAACCCACACAATCAGATGACCAATTTTCTTTCTTGTGTTATTCCCACATAGCAACAGAAGCAGAGTACGTATGCCTCCATAGGTACTGTCCCTTTCATTCTCTGTCAAACAATGAAGGGCCTAAAACCACTTCCAAATTCAAAATTATGCTGGATACATAAAGCACTCAGATAATTTTAAAGAAATGCATTTAAGTTGCTCTGCCTTCTCTGTACAGTTATTGGAGCAAAAGAAACAGCTTAAGGGCATTTCAGAATTGAAATGGGTACAGTCACTGGGAAAGCTTGCCTTTCTTCAGTGTCTGGTCTTTATCACTGATAAAATAAAGTAAAAAAAAAAATCTTCTGGATCTCAGTTCCTTTGGGTCTTATCGAGGATAGTCTCAAAAGATCATCTTACCTATGTGATACTACGCATTCAGCACCTGACTCACACTATGATCATCATCTGTTAAATTCACTATCCACTTCTGTCTGATTTTGCAAGAACAGTGTAGTGTTCAGTCTGGTGCAAAAATCTGCAGCACAGGCTGATTCTTTAAAATACTGCATTTTCTCCCATTTTAAATAACTCAAGCAATGGGGCTTCCACCTCCTCCTCTGCAAGACTATTAGCATTAAGTTTTCCTCATATGCTATTCTCCTTTGTATTACTAATTCACATATTTTATTATGTTCGTTAATAATATGCATTGCTGTAATAATAGGTATTTAGTACTCCGTTCCTTCAACTATCAAATTTTCTTGTTGTGAGCATGTAGTTATTAATGCTTTAGAGACTTTGTCTAAGCATAGTATCCAAAGTGGGTATTTTTTCACTGTAGCATGACTACACTTTTCTAGTATTAATTTAGCCCTTCGTATATACTTCTTCGCAATGATTATTGGCTTTGCTTTGCTGGATTATTATTCTTGCTGACACTGTAATTGCTATCATATATAGCAATCTGTTTATAAATAAACATGTGAATGAACAGCAGAAAACAAGCCACCAAAATAATGTAATGAGGAGTAATTTGCATTTAGCAGAACATCACAAAATTGCACAAAGTAACAAGAGAGAGAAATAAATATTTTTCATATTATAGCCAAAACTCTCAACTTCTTTTCTAAAGAATCTGAGGCTTATAGAATATGTCTGGGAGCAAGCTCCAACCTGAGATAGGGACATATTGTTAACTGTGGCAGTAAACCAGACTTGACCACAAACATAGGTGCCTGGGAAATCATTTTCCCATCAAGATTTACTCTGTAAGTTTTTGTAAGCTTTCTCGCACCACAGTTGAACAAATGAAGGCCTTGCAAAGTTTCTTAAGAGTACGCCAACTCCAGAATGACAAACTGGTGAGAATCAGAATCACAGAATCGGTGAGGTTGGAAGGGACCTTTAAGATCATCAAGTCCAACCACTAACCTACCCTGACAAAAACCCCTTCTAAACCATGTCCCTAAGTACCACATCTACCCTTTTCTTAAACACCTCCAGGGATGGTGAATCCACCACCTCCCTGGGCAGCCTGTTCCAATGTTTAATAACCCTTTCAGTGTAAAAATATTTCCCGATATCTAATCTAAACCTGCCCTGACATAACTTGAACCCATTTCCTCTTGTCCTATCACTTGTCAGTACTAAATTTGAGGCGTGTTGAACTAGATAAGGAAAGTGAGTACTATGACCACAACTAACTTTCTTCTTTAGTTCCTCCGCTGCATTACAGGCTAAAGAAACCTTTCAACATTTCCTTATTCAAAACATATTCCACTGCTAATTTAAATTATCAACTCTGGGCTTACAGAACTTCTGTATTTGTAAATAAGAAAATATATTTTAAGCAGCTTCGATGTATTTTATTTCAGAGATTTTTTGCAAGCTCTGATAGTGACTATCAAACACAGGTTGGATCCATTCTCTAAGACACTAGCCAGACACTTTAGCACTGTTCTTTGCCTTTTGGTAAAGGCAATTTCAATCCATGATGCTCAAGTTGGTTGGAAAAGAGAAGAAAAAAAATTAAGTTTAGAACAATTCCATTATGCCAACTGGGGACTGGAGGTCTGTATCCCCTAGGAAGCCTATGTTCAAGTCCCTTGCACCACTGAGGCAAAGCAGGGGCATGACATTTTCTTTACATTCCAGTGAATGCTAGTTACAGAGTTTTACAGAGTAGGTATTTCTTCACTCTTTTCTGAAAATGGTCAATGGATGTGGGAAATATTTCTTGGGACAATCTTCACTGGAGCTGGCATGTCTCTGAACAAACTATGATTTTGCTGAAATTTGTGTTTTCAAAAAAAACCCAAACCAATCCTCTTTCTTGAAAAATCAGTTCTTACAGTTGCAGCTGTATAGTAGAAAACAAAACATCAGGCTTGACAGAGGTGCACACTGGGCCAGATCTCAGCTGACGAACTCTTGTCACAATGTAGCTTGTCATTACACAAATGGTATATCTTTATTTCCTCTTTGCTCACAAGATAATAAGCATTTGCATTTCAAAATATTTTCCTCCATTAAATATTTTGCCCCTAATTTTCAAGTTTTCTTGTTCCCCTTCCACTCCCGCCTCCAAGTTAGCTTTCTTATTATTGGTTGTTACGCATTTTCAGTTACCTAATGGGGGGGGGGGGAAGTTTTGGTCTTTCAAGGGAAAAAGTTAGGCTACTTTTACTCTCTTGAGAAAATATTCAAATATTTTTAACCAGCAGCATTTATTAGATAAATGCTTAATGAAATTAATTTGGTGCCTGTGAGTAAGCTGAGCTCTGTTGATTTATGTAGGCAAAGGGTTGACCCCAAGAGTCTTTGCTATAACAGAGAGAATAATAAAGCCAAGAAAATACTGCCATTACATGGACATACATCAGCATATATCGAATACTGAAAGCCTGTAAAGCAGCATTTCCCTCAGACTTATAAATATTTTCCATTCACCACATCTCCTTAGAAAAAGCCAGCAAATTAAATAATTAGATATATAGTCGTGGTTGACAATTTAATTTGTTTTAATGAGGACAGCAATATACCTGTTTTCAGCACAAAGAAACATTGTGCTTTGATAAAAGAACATTATGTTGTCTCACAATGAAAGTGCTGCAGAAACAACTATTGAAACCATAATAATATAAAGTGAAAATATGACAAAGACCTTTTTCCTAGTGTCCTTTTATTTATGAATAGTACACATCAGAGGTTGCTGGGGCATGGTACTTCTTTACTTACAGGTTCACTAAAGAAGGATCATAACTTAAAGAAGACAAAGCTTCAAATACATTCAGCCATTCTTCCCCCTCATGCATGAATGAGTAAGTATTAATCTACTTTCAGCTATCACTTCAACTGCTAAAGTGACAGTATTCTTTAATTCATTTTTGTCACAATTTTAATAGTTGCAAAATGTTATAGAATAAAAAAAAAAAAACTGCTATCTGCAGTTGGCTTCCACTGGAGCTGACTCAATCAGGACAAAGCCAGGCCAAAGACAGGGCCTGATTCTGCACTTTCTGACAGATTATGCAAGCCCAGGAATTGATCATGACTCAAATTAATATGTGTTGGAGCTGTATTTGCCTGAGAAACGGGAATGTTATGTAAGATAAACTCACTTTAAACCAGATAACATATCTGCTAAACTCTACTAGTATCTGTCATATCTTACAGGCATCTGCAATGGAAAAAGCAAGGACTTGATGGATGGGGATCATCAGAAATTTAATTTCTCTGTTTAAAAAACATGGTTCTCACATAATTTATTTCCTATGTTGTGATCTAAACCCCTGTGTACAATATTAAAATATTATATTTTTTCAGAATATTTCCCACATGTTTCTGGTGTTACACGTGGGATTTGAAGCTGAAATATAGGAAAACTTGCATCATTCCCTTCCTCTCAGCCAACTCATGCAGCTGAAACAAGGAGGAGTGGTGCTGGGAAGGCAGGGAGCCATCCTCTCCTGAGCTGGCCTTTGCAGCTGGAAGAAGAAACTTGGGGGCAAAGACCATCATCTGCTTAATCCTTCACCTCACCAGCAGCAACCACTAATGCAGAATGAAAACATTAGTAGGGCATCTCCACCATCTAAAAAAAGGGATCCTTGCTGCCCCCCAAGCCAGCCCAGGCAGAGCCAGGGGAATTCATGAGGAGCTGAGTCAGCTATTTCCCACAGCCGCATTTTGGTATGTCCTAAAGCAGATTAAAGACAGCGTGAAGCACGATTGCCTCAGTGTACTTGCACTGCTGGACACTGTCTCGAGAAATCAATCTGAAATAGCAAAGCTTTGAAAAGATTCATAAAGCTTAAACAATGAGAAATCAAAAGGCATAGTAAGTTGACAGAATATAAACATTTTGATTTTTGTATCATTCCCAGTTCTCAGTTTCCCAGTCCACACAGGAAAAAAATAGCATTTGTAAGCAAAATTAGGAGGAAATATGCTGACTGGGTCTTGTTGAGAATTAAATGCCTAGCAGTACTTTTTGCTGGACAGAGCAGAGTTATGCAGTCTAAAAGCAGAAATGACATCTTTCATGGCCACCTTAAAAAATTATGATTTCAAAGTACTATTAAAAATAAATAGACTTACAGTTCCAGAAGGGTAAAAAGGCATAGGAATTTGAAAACTGTCAACGATGAAGGATGAAACAAGATTTAGTTAACAGCAAAGAGGAGTTTGGTTCTTTACTTTGGAACTTGCAATGGGGCCCAGGTGCAGCTCAACGTCCTGCACTATTAAGTAAAGTGTTTAGATGTAAAGATGGAAACTATAATTCAGTGCATCCCATTAAGACTCAGAAAGTTATCACACTTCCTGAGGATTTCCCACTAAAAAAGATAATCATGGAAGTATGGTACAGGGATCTGACCACTGCTCACCACTCTACAGCCCTGTATCACTGCAAACCCTCTTGTTTCTCGTGGATGACACTGGATTCTGGAACCAGATTTTTGTTTGTATAACACCCAAAAGTCTCCTTAACCTAACCGTTACATAATCTTCAGAAGACTGTTACTCTCATTTCACATTAAACATTTATTGCAAGACTAAATAACAGAGATGCCTGCTTCCACCAATAAAATTGTTTTGCTGGGTGTTTATTTTCTTTACGGTTTGGGGTTTTTTTGTCTTTTTTTTTTTTTTTTTCTTNNNTCGGGTTTTTTTTTTTTTTGGTTTGTGGATTTTTTTCTGTTTCTCTTATGTAATGGTGTCCAACCTTAATGAACATATGCTGCCCCTTCATGTATGAACAGTCCTAGCAATACACACCAAAGTTAAGCTTGAATTGCTTTAATGGAATTCCACCAGCAACTCCTGAATAATGCATTTATTAGACTCCTTACAATATAACCTATAATTTACTGTACAAGATGGGATAAATGACAGAAGATGAACTCTTCAGAATATTGTGGAATGTCATTCAGTATTCACTTCACATGCTCTCTTGTACAAGATACCTTACAACAGTTACCATCCTTGAAAAATAAAACCTAGCTTAGTTATTAATATCTTTATTTAAATGCAGATTTTTATTTCCCCTTGAGCCTGGTAAAGCTCCAGCACTGAGCTATCAGGGGAAAAGCCAATTTTATATATTATATTCTAAGAAAGGTCTTTTCTAAGGTTTGGTTTGCTGGTTTTTTCCCCCTTTTTTCCCTTTTTTGGTATTCTGGCAATATATAATTTTACATGTTTGCCTTAATTCCCACAATGTATTTTCAGTCATAGGACACTATGGAAATTAATTGCTTTCATATCATGAGTCAGTATGCAGATTATAATCTATAAATACAACAGTAATAGGCATGACAATAATGCTTGGCTCTCCTATAGCATTCTCTTATCAACATAATTAAATATGTTTTAAGTGGAGATATAATTATCTTCAGTTTATAGATAGGGAAACAGAGGCATTGAATGAACTTAAAGACTGAATTTCAACCTTTGCAAAACACGTTAATAATATTTCTTTCTTCATAAATTTACTTTATTCTAGGAGACTCCAACTGTTTGACTGAAACAAAAGTGCTACAAAGGCCCATAGCAGTTGCCGACTCAATGTGATTTCTTCTCATTCTACTGTCAGCTGACTTAGAACTGGTGCAGAACAGGAGAATCTATTTTAAATTGTTGCAGGGTGTTTAAAGACTAATTTTTTTTTCCACAAACAATTTTTAACATGGACACAATGAAGTCAACAAGTGGATTCCCAGGTATTTTTCCTTACTATGATACTAGGCTGTAACAATCACTTCTTTAATCACATCATAAGCTTTAATTTAATCACAGTACATGCCCCCCTCTCTCTGCCCCCCCAAAGCCTGAAAGAAATTTTACAAAGCAGTACATAGCAGAAAAAAAGTTTTGTGATTTAAATGTAAATTCAGAATAGCCCTGGTGCACAATCTTGTTTAAGATTTGAAGCTTGTAAATGGTTACAGAAATGACACAAAAGAAATCTGAGATTTATTTATATCAAGAACAGGCAAACAAAATGTCTAAAACAGTTTCTCCCACCAGCAGAGAGATTCAAGATGATTATTCATTCCGTCTTAAGAGTGCCTTCAAATTTGGAGAATGGAGATAGCTTTTTCCATGGACTATATAGACAGCTTACAGAGCAGCATAGACCAGATGCCTGACTTACATCACTAAAACAAGTATTATCCACATCATAAAACCAAGATTATTTATGCAACTCTAGTAACTGTGCAAGAATTTACTGGTGATGGTCCATCTTAGTATGAGTGCCACCTGAATTCATAGACCATGTGTAGAATCAGCTGACTCAGCCAGTCAAAGGACATTAAACTAACAACTACCAAGGAGGATGTAAAGAAGAAACAAATGAACAGTCATTTAGCTCAAAATCAAGACATCAAGAATAAAATTAATCAAGGCACCAAGAAGCTTGAACAGAAATGCTTTAGTTGCCTATATATGAGTGCTAGAAGCCTGGGTAATAAAAAAGAGAAATTGGAATTGGAATTGCTCTTTTATGATCTAGCCAGTATTACCGAGACCTGGTGGGAAGATTTGCATGAGCAGAATGTTAAAATAACTGAAATGCCATATTTAGGCAGGATCTAGTGAGCAAAAAAAGAACAAAGGTATTTTATATCCAAAAAGTGGCATTACCTGCTCCCGAGTTCTCTGGTAACTCAGAAGAAAATAATTTTACATGTTCATAGATTCACACTTTAACAAAGAAACAAACAAAAAGCTTAGATAAGGTAATAATTTGTGTCTGTAACAGACCAACAATTCAGTCTAGGGAAAAGGATGGCTGAGCTGAAAAGTACTGATTTCTGCTGTGTAGGTGGAAAAACTACATTACAACGTGTGAATTCAACTTGAATGACATATGTTGTAGTCTCATGATCCTTATGATTTCTAAAACTTATCAAGAACAAAAATTGTAATTAAAACAGTTGCATCCTAAATATTCTATATTTGTTACAGTTCTCTTAAAAAAATATTTCTAAAAATACATACAAACATACACACACCCACCTCAAAAGGTTGCTCTTTTGCATAAATGATTATGACTTAATTACATCTGTTACAGGTAAACAACAGCAAGTGCATACAAGTAAGATATGCATTCTCATCAAGTTTGTGTATGATTCCAAACTGAGGGGAGAAAGCAATATGTTAGAGGACATGGCTGTCATTCAGAAGAATTTCTACAGGCTGGAAGAATGGAATTCTGGGAACATCAGGGCATTAAAAAATGGCAAAGTCATAGACCTGCACCTGCAAAGGCAGAACCACCTGTGTTGGTACAGATGGACTGGCTTTGTAGCAGCTCTGCTGAAAAGGACCTGTAAATCCTGCAGGACTGGAGGCTAAGCTTCCTTTAGCAGGTATTTATTATTCTTCCTGACTACTTTACTGTAGCACTCCCGAAGACCTCAGACAAGAATGTAACCCCAGGTCAATCTTAGAATATGGCATCTTCACCACCAAAACTAAAGCTCAAACTGATCATTAAAGGCCATAAAGCCAGGAAATATTTTTCACTGAGAAATTAAGTAAAACTTGTGAGTTCACTAAAAAACATTCATGGAACTTGGCGTAGCACATTTAAAGACAGTTCTTAGGACATGAACATGTTTTATTACTGTTTTTCTTTTCTATTCTAAAATACATTCTCAAAATGATAGACTGCTAAGATTTAGAAAACCCTCTGCCTTGAAGGAAAGAAAAATGCTCTCCTTCTTAACTGGCAAACTAGTATGAAACAGATTCAATAAAAGGAAAGTGAAACAGTCCAGGCAAGTTATATTTTGAAGATTAAAAGAAAACTAAGCAAAGGCAATGACAAAATTTAGTGTTATGGTACAAAACATAGGTCCATAAGTCATTCTCACAGGAGAATTAACCCGTTTTTTTTTTTAACTCCTCCATAATGACCTCCTACTAAGGAATGCAATGGAAATATTGATTATTACAATACACCATTTCTCCTTTTTATCAATGTCTACCTATGTAGGGCTTTTTTGGTTTTGTTTTTTGGGGTGTTGGTTTGTTGGTGGTTTGTTTTTTTTTTCTTAGGGAGAGTGATGCTATGCTAATATGATCACATGCCGTAGAAGAGTGTGAGGCTGTGTAAGAAATTAAGTGCCAATCACTGAACTTCGAAAAAATTAGAGGCAAAAGGGAAAAAAAGGACTACTTCAGGAGATTTTGAAATAGCTTCTTGCATAGCTGGTATAATGCATACGATGTGAATTACTCTTATGAATTAGAACTTTTTCCTCTTTCCAAGATGGATAGAAATAGCAATTTTTTTTAAAAATTATTTAATGTAATGTTTCTTTCACTGCGTATTTGAAACTTTATTTTAAAATTCATGGACTTTTATGAAAACTAATTTAATTTGTAGCAGAAAAACAGGTATTTTTTTTTAATTAGTACACATTCTTTCTGTAGTTTCAGTCAATTTCAAGATGGTTTATATATTCTACAACATGCAATTTACTAAACCTTCTAATTATACTTCTCCAAAGTGAAAACTTTATTTTCTTGCAAATTTATAAATTTGAAGTTTCTGTATTACTTCATTGTGCTGCAAAATACTGCCTTATTCTAGATGATCCTCACAGAAATGGTGAGTACTCAAAAAAGATTAAGAATACCTTTGCAGCTGAAAAAAATTCTTGAAATGATTGGCTCCGTAGCTGCATGTGTTCTGCCATCTGAGTTAAACAGTACCAGAGAGTAACAGTAATTGTCAGTTGACCTTTTGATTAGACTTGGCCCTGTTAAATGTTATGAGAGTAATCAATTGGTACTAAACAATGAGCAAAACAAGCAAACAAAATTATTTCATTAAATGACCTTTTTTAACAGCATTAGCTTGAGAAGAGTACTTTTGGTTTTAGCTTGGCTGTGACATAAAAGCAAAACAAAATAATTCCAACTGCAGTAAGGAAAAAATAACAATGGTCATCTAAATCCAGCAACACTCTTAAAAACAGCTCCTACATTTTCCTGTGTAGGCCTTCCTCTTCCATTGTCCTTATACCTTCCCAGCCCAACAGAACCCATTAAATGTCAAGGCTGAGTGGAAAATAGGAGCCCAAAGAACTGTATGTGGGTCAGTGCATAAGGATGCTTTGCATAAGGATAATTTGCCTGATGGAACTAGCTGTTGAATGGACCATGTGCAGTGATGCAGGTAGTGATAACCTTTATGGACAACTTAAGAGTTTCCAGTCCATAGCTTTAACTTTTGGAAAAGTCTCTTTTGTTACAGAAAAAGTCCTTACTTAACGTTTGTATATGACAGTATGCAGTTTATTTGGTTATTTCATTAGTTATTTTTCTTACAGCATATTCAATTGCCATGGTAATGAATTTTTATGCTGACCTGAGGCTAGCTATTTTTATTGCAAGGTGTTCCGTTCACTATTTCTCTGAGATAGATCCAAGCATTCAGTTTTGCTTCACAGTCCCCTAACTCTGAAGCAGAACTGCTCACCTTTTAAAACAAAAGTGGTTCCCCTCTGGGTACAATAACAAAATAAATTGACGGTACAGCATACACAAACTTATTTTAGCCTTTGGAGACTTGCTTACTGCCTTTCATATTCAGACTCACATAAACATGGTAATTCACTCTGATTTTATGAATTGTCTCCTGATTATCGTTGTGGAGTGATGGTTAGGCAGTGCTAAATGAAAGCATCTAAGGTAGGTTGAGAATGACTGCAAGTGTGTCTCTAAAGATAGATGAGTTGGCAGGTAATGTTATAAATTACCATCAGGTGCCATTCACAGACGATAGGAGCTTCATCCTGCATGACAGTCATTGATCTGATGCAGAACTAAGATGCAACCTTTGATGACACTCCTTGAGGATAAAAGGTTATGCTTCACATTTAGTTATGAATAATAAGGTCATGTTTTAATTAAAGTGCTATCTCAGTGGAATATTAGGGCAGTGAAAATGTACAAATTAGTATGACTCGTATAACAATTGTTGCTGGAAAACAGACTAGTGCTGAAGATAATAAGGCAGAATAGCAATGCAATTACATTAATGAGGCAAATAGCCCACTTCATTAAAAGGAGCTGAAATATTCAGACCCAAAATTAAAAGAAACAATATTTTTTCAGTTTACATTTGACATTACAACTGGCAGAACAACAAAAGAAAATACATTCAGGTAAGAAATATGTACGGCATTCACCAATATTTTGGGATGTAGTAATTTCAAAACATTTGATTTCAGAAATATTTTCTGCAAAACCTATTTTTCAAGCTAAAAATAAGCTTAGTATTGACTGCTTATAGAGGTTTCTGAATCTTCTTTTCCAGGCAACTCAAGTGACTGTTTACAATTTTCTTTGTTTTGTGCAGTCCAAACAACATTCCTAACCAAGTTTTCCCAAAATAAATCTGGCCATATAACACAATTAGGTATTCACAAACTGCTATTAAAT
>VXBO01009049.1:0-24893 GCA_013400135.1 Rhinoptilus africanus
TTTTACAGCATACGAGGATGAAGATGTTTGCTTTAATACCATATGGGGAATATACAGGCGGCAAGAAGAATAAAACTGGTCAGTTGCATGATTTTTAAATTTTGTTTTAAGTCAGTCCAAAGCTGAACAAAAAAAGCTGAGCACTGCTTTCCATTAACTTTAGTGGGAATTTCACCCAATCATTTATCACTGGTTTTTAACTGATGACAAGGTTGTTTTTAAAGACAAAGAAGTGCAATATACAATTCTCTAAGTGTGTAAGGCATAAACAGACAATTCAACAATGCAGTTCTGTAAATTCTTCTGAAAGCACTGCAGCTCGTCTGTTTTATGCCATTTACAGATATTGTCACTCAAAGTCTTCCATTAAATAAAAACAGTCTTTTCTGACAACAGTTTTTTAAAAATATATTACCGATTAAATTACGATAACTTAGAGAATTGTTCCAGGTGAAGATCTATGTTAAAGGAAAATAGGACTTTCCACATATTACCTAAACGTGAGTTTTCACACTCAAACAAAGCAGGTGCTACGTATAGATTAAACGATGGGCACACTTACTTCAAAATCCTGCAGACTTCAGGGGTCCTAAAAACCGTATTAATCAAATTATCAAATAAAATTCATGAGAAATCGGTCAAACCAGAACTTATGCTTTCATAAGTAGGTGCTTAATTGCAGTCTTACTCATTTGTAGTATCATCAAACAATTCATTTGTTGTCTGACCAAAATAGATGTTAGCATGTCTAAATGAATTACATCAACAGATTACAGTCAATTTGCATTTCTAAGATTCCCTCAGAAGTTTTTGTTGCTTTATACTGCTGGCAAGCAGATATTCTGTGACTATTTATATGCATTGGAATAAAAAATAAAAAGAGGAAAATCTGTTTAAGTATATTTACTAATGCTGCAGCTTCTCTGTGTCCCTCAACATTCTGTCATATTGGGTATTGAAAGGTCTTTACTCACCTTGGAACAACAAAAGGTGTACAGGCAGAAATTTGTAAGTTTTATATAGTTTCATTATACTAGTCATCTTGAATAATTGTGTCCTAGGAGTTTGCTACACTTCTCTTGTTAATAGATTTGTTCTAGAAAATGCCTATAACTTTTTCTGTAATGTCATGCTGGCTCCTGAGGAGACATTCTCAGATTTGAGAATTTTTTTTTTTTATTCACCTTAACTTTTTCATCTTGATCTCTGGTGTCTACAGTTAAGGCCAAGAGTTGTGCTCACAAAGGTAGTGGGTTCTCTCAGGAATGAGACTGAAATCATTGTCATGCTTAGCAAAGGTTGCCCAATACAGTAATGTTTGTTATCTGACAGTTCCTACTATCCAAATCACTGAAATCAAGTAAACAAATTGGAACAGGAATAGATTAGGCAAAGAAGCAAATTGGTCTTACTTCAGAAAAGAGGTCTTCAGTAGGAAACAAGTGTTTCTGATATCATAAGAGTATGGAAAAAATTATATAGATCCGTAATACATATGAATAGAATTCTGGGGAAGAAAAACAAAGATATAACTGCAAATGCAGTCATTTTATCAAACATGACCAAATTTCTTTTTCTTTCACTTTCTGTCAGACGCAGCCAAGTTTAATACAACCACCAGGAACACCAGGCTTAAGTGTAACTGGGATGATTACCTTGTATTTTGCCCACTGGCATGTGCTATTTTCTTGTTTCATACCGTAACTGTGGCTTATCACGTACTGTCTTATCTGGAGAGTGGTTGCAGAAACTTACTCCAATGAAGTGCTTTCATTTTTAAAGAGGGCTTCCATTTTGTCAGCCTTCCGTAACATGAAATAACTGGCTTTATCCAGGTCCCTGCTTCCCACAGTGATAAAGGAAAAGGCTAATTACCGGGTGATGGTGGTACAACAGCCCTAACCAAATATTTCCACAGATGAACTTCAGCAAATAATTTTCCTGATCCAGATAAGAAAGAAAAAGCATGGAGGTACAAGTCAGAGTAAATTCGTAGTAACAATGGGAGAACTGTTATTTCTCATCTCAGAACATCGGTTGCTTCGTGGCACACTTCCAGAAACAATGAAATCTGTGCTTTTAGGCAAACTGTGAAACCACAAGATTCAGGAAGATTCAACTGTCACCATGGGCAACTCAAGAAATCTCATATCTCTTCTAGCAGCACACATGAGAATTTAATGCAACCACAAGTTTCTTTTACGCCCCCACCCTTCTTCAGTGCCTATTGGTTGTGGTTAACAGCTGTGAAAACTGCGCAGCTAAATAATATCTTCTCATATGTAATTATATTATGATTGACAAAACTCAATTAATAGTGCCCCACATTACAGGCAAACATTTTCATCACAGTTTATTTGTAATATTCATTATCTAATTACCTACTGTACCATCTGAGTGTGACAAATAATAGCTCCAATGGTGATCACTTGAAATAATTTAATCTGCGTAATTGTAAAACAATCTAATTTGACCTCCAGGGCATGTACGAAACATAAAAAATAAATCTCAAATCAAAACCATTGTCTTGTTTTAGCTTACAAAACTTTTGAAACCATTCACAATGAAAAATTGCAACATGTTAAAAATGTGTATTTATCCATAATTCCAACCCTTTTTCAATTTTATATTTTTCACTGAATCTGTAATTTTTGGGAGAAGCATTTTTATCTTAAAACAAACAAACAAAAAAACAGCAACCAAAACTCCCCAAGAAATACATTTCCCTCACTAAATTTCTGCAACTCCTTATGACAAAACTAATCACTTACAAAACAATTTATTGGAAACTCTTGTGGTCGTGGTTATTGTAATTTTAGTATCTCAAATATATGATTCTTCCATACAGATTATCACTCAGTGAAAGAAAATCAGGCCCATTCTCCTTCACTTTTACCTTCCTTATCTTCTTCCCACCAGAATAAGCAGGAATCAGCTGAGGCTTGGGAGTTAAGGTCTGCACAGGAGGAAGCGCGGTCTGGATAGAGGTGTCAGCAGCTAATACTTCCAAGTTTTAAATCTACGTGAAAAAAATCACAGTTTGATTTTCAGCTATTTTTCCCAAAGCAATGTTTTACAAAATTTTATGGAAGTGTTTAGGAGGGGTTACAACGTGTCAGGCAGTAGCAGTGAGGTATAGTACATTATATATATATATATAAAAATATATACACGTATTTCTATATAATGGAATGGAAATCAGACTTAGCCGAGCATTGCAATCGCCAAGTTTCTATCTGTATTTAACCCCTGGCACGTGCCCCACACCTGCGAGGTGGGAGAGCTCTACCCACACCTGTGTCCTGGGATCCTGTCCCCACCTTGGATAAACTGATCCTCAGCATGTCTGGATGCTCTCTGCTTATTTTTGAGACTGTCTCTACTTTCTTGACATTATCTTTCATGGAACTGAATTTACTTCATCTCCTTTTGGAATTTCTATGGAGGATTATAGCAAAATTTTCCCATTTGTCGCTTAATTGTTTCAAAATTATGCAAGAAACAGATTGGCAAAGCAGGAAGCTGCATAAAAATTGCTTAAAGATATTTTAAAAAATGTCATTGTTGTGAGGAACTAAGAACACAAAATGGGACATATTCAGTGGATTTGTTACCACAAATACTGAGAAAAAATTGCCATCTTTCACTCCTTTCACCTGGCCACCTGATCTAGGAATTTAAGAAGGAAATCCAAGTGCTGCCCCCACTCAGATTTCAAAGCACAAGAATAAAACCCTGCAGGTAAGCTTCATTGCAAACCTAAATCCCCAAATACCTTGAACAATTATTTGAACATTTGAAAAAAAAAAAAAAAAAGCTTGTCATTCCAGGTTCTGAATTGAGGTGCTTATCTCCACACCCAAACTTTTGATCGTCTTCCAGCCTGTACTTTGGTTGCAACATGACTGCATACACGTACAGGATAGGAAGCAGAAGAAAAGTCGGAGCTGCTGCAAATAACCAACAGAGCCATGAACAGACAGAGTAATGAAAAAAAGGAATAGTTTTACAGGATTGAATTTGCTGGGATTTGACACCACTGCTCAACAGGGGATACTGTATGAAAAAAGATTTGTTTCAGAGAAGACTTGAACTGCCTGAAGTGCAGCAAATTATGTCACAAGATGCTTTTAGAAGGGTAGATAAAAAAAAAATTAAACTTTGCTCCTCTGTTGATGAGCTAACTCCATCCTGGCTCCAGAGCCTTCTGTGAAAGCAGCTTTACCAGTATCACCATTTCATGGATCCTGGCATTCCCCACCCAAGAGACACAGCCTGGCTTTCTGGGTTAAAACATCTGGTAACCAGGCACTTGGCACAGCGCAATTATTGCTCCTGGCAGCTGCTGCCCTCCACAACTATTACACCATTGCCAATAATATTCAAATGCAGAGTAAATTTTAAATGTATTTATGCTCTCTGGATAAGTTTTATTAATTTGAAGGCCCCGCACTGTTTCAAACAAGACTATGTTTGTCTTATTTTTGTCTTCTACAATGAGCAATTCTTGGTAAAAACATGGTTTATAACACGGTCATCTTTTTGGGAATCCAGATCCCAGTTCTGTCTGTGCATAGAAAACGAACATTCAAAAGATGAAATTTTCTTTCATTCAAATTTTCAGTCCTGCAAAACTAATAAGTACCCAATGGTTAATAGTAGGCAATAGGTTTACGCATGCAAAGTAGCAATCAATTTCTATATCCTCTTAACACTGAGTCTGCCAGGTACTGCACAAAAATTAAAGTTTTATAGATCTTTCCTTTAAAATAAATATAAAGCAACCTACTGAAGTGAAGAAACAATGTTATCTAGCTTTGGTACATCTGTATTAAATACCTCGCACACAGTTCTTTAGTGAAGTTTCTCATCCATTCTAGCCTGCTTTCTACATCACTAACGATTTATTCTGCAGAACGACTGCAGAAACACAGCAATAATGTGTAAGAGCTAATAGATACATAGGCTTTTTAATTGATTTCTAAGCACAACAGAGAAAACATGAGCTCAGTGGATTTGAATAGAGACGTTAAAAATCTGTACTTACATCATCTTATTTGTAGAAATGGCTCTAAGTTTGGACCCAACCCTCTGCTAACCTCTGAGGGGGCACAGACAGGGACACTGGAAACTCCTCATTACAAACACGAAACTCTTAAATCCAAATTCAGACAAAATTTACAGAGAAAAAGACTGAAAATGCGTAAGGATTTAACTCATGTCCTGGCATTGATTTCTATTGATGAAACATAAATCAGAATGAATTCTATAAAATGCATACACTAAGGAACTACAAATTTGAAAATATGTTGAAATAATTTAGATTGAGCACTTAACAAGAACACTATATTTTACATGTATACAAATTATAAGTCTACACTTGACAAGTCAAATCCAAGTAAAGCTAGTCACTCCTGATAAAAACCATAATTATATCCTTTTTCTATCAAGATTACAAGACTTTTAGCAAAGAACTGGGGATGCTAAAGGCTCACTCCAAACCTTGAGTAGACAATTCCTGGTGGCCTCATCACCTGGAGAGTCAGAATGTGATGCCAGAGAGGTGTATGTATTAACAAACTTCTCAATAGCAACTTATAACTGTATTGTTAATGAGTTTTGGTTTTTGTTAATTAGGTAATTTGGACAGGGAATGTTAGCACCATTGTAACTGGACTAACCCAAATACATTTTTGTTGTGTTTTAATTAACTTTTAAGATTTTTAATTAGACTAACAATATTATTTGATTTCCTATATAAGATATGCTCCCACAATAATTTGTTAAATATAAAGATTAAAAAATTAATCTTTTTAAAAGACTATCGGTAAATATTTTCTTTTTGAAAAAAATCACATCAGTTATCAAAGCAGAGTAGGCTTTTCTTGTGTCCTTCAGAGGGGTGGCTGTGATACAAAAAAAAAAAGTATTATTTCATACATAGTTACTTTCTTTGAGAACAAAAGTTCAACTTGTGGCTATCACTTAGTCAAAATTTATATTTCAAATCAGTTGGCTGGACCTTATGCTCACAAAAATCTTAAAACTTATTATAATTTGTGATTTTAAGTAGCTGAGAACCAGGAGAGAAGTCATTTTGTCTATATCATACATGGAGGGCAAGGCAGAACCAGCGATTAAACTTAGAATTGCCTATTTTCTGGTCCATTGCCCTAATCACAAGATCATCCTTCTATGCTCAATTTTGGATAATAAAGAAATTATATAATATGGATTTTTCAAGCTTCATTTCCAATGACTTGTCTGTAACCAGGGTACAATTTTATTGAGTTTGTCTCTTAGGCAACATTCTATCTCAATTTGTTTTGAAGTTAATAGATCTTTTGTATGCATTGAGTACATTTTTTTTTTTTAACTGGCATAGATTATTCTGAATCTCATCAGCAATGAATAGACATAATTCAGCTGTTTACAGTGTATTTCCTTTTTTTGGATAGGTGAGTGAACAGGATCAAAACATTTCCAACAAGGATACTTGCCTTTACAGACTGAAAATCATCTTTGCATGGTGAACAGCAGCATTAGGTCCAAAACCAAATTTGGTGAACATTTTTCTCAATGAACTAATGAGATGGAATACCTGTAGAAAATGGATCACAAATATTGTTTGTAATACGTTGAGGCTTTCTCACTTGCATACACATAATCACTAAGTTTTACAGATATAATATCTTCCTACATCTTTCAAAAATTCAGCTGTTTGTAGCAATTTAAAAAAAAAAAATCCTTAGTGCGTAATAATTCAAATATTTACTGCCAAAAGCCAATGAAGTAAGCACCGCCTGTAGTTGGCAAGACTTTATAGAAAGCTACAAGATGATGACGCTACGTTTGACAAATTCATTTTTATTTGCATATCAAAAACCAGAATTAACTACTGTGAACTAATATGCTCCTTTCTTAAGTAACACAAACATTTAATGCAGAAAATAAATTTCCTCATCACTTAGGTGTTTGTTCCAACACCCAAATCCCTCAAAATGTAGAGTCCAGAGACAGCAGCAATCCCTGTTCAGGCACTGGGAGAAGCAGTGGAATTATCGGCAGCAAGTGTCCCACTTGAAACCTCTCAAAGTGATTATGTCAACTTTTGAAATTCCTTTTCCCATCACGAATTAGGAAGATTTCACATACTCTGAGCATAACATAAGAAATAAAACCCACTCTCCACCTCAATTGCTTTCACAAACAGTCTTATCTGTCTTATCAGCTCTAGAGGTCTAACAAGATGTATCAGGCAAAACCTCCAGACTATTTAAGACGTAATTCAAGTAACTGTTGAAAATTAAAAACAAAAGCTCATTGACTGACAAGTCTGTAGGCTCTGCTTGTTTGTGCAAATTTAAAGATTACTTTTCTATGATATCATTCTTTGTGGAATACACTAATTACAATATTAATAAAAATATAAGTACTGCAAAATGGTTACTGTAGGAAAAAAAAAAGGAAAATGCCCACACCAATACCAAATTTCTTAAATGACATCTATAAATTAATAAACTCATTGATTTTGTCCTTTTGAACTACTCTGAGCCATCATGAGCCAGACTACAATGAACACCGTCTTTTTGTCTAATTTTAATAACGTTTATCTAGTCAGTAGTAAGAAATACGGTATCCTGTCAACAAAGCAATTTTGCATCAAAGTGTGTCTTCTTATTGCTACAGGGGAGCTTTTTGTCTTTATTGGTCAAGATTTGCCAAGGTCTTTAATAATCATAACATGTCTAAAAATAGTGATAGGAGAACATCAGCTGCTCCGCAAAGTAGCAGAGACAGTTAGAGGGCAACAAGTCTTTCTCTCCACTTCCTAAATCAGAGACAACACCAATATAAACACAGGGATACACGAACTTGATGCACTCTTAACCATTCTCTGGAACTCATATTTTGATTTTTAGACTTATATTAAAATAAAAGAAATATAAATGATTGAATAATATTACTTAGACTGCCCTGAAATCCTAAAATCTTAAGCATAGTAAACCATAGATAATTTGTTTGACCATAATACAAAAGGAAAAGAAAAAAAAGATTAAATATAATTGATCACATGTACGTGTATCCAACACAGTACAGGACAGGAGACTTGAGGAAGACTCATCATTTTCTCTGAAATTTATATTCAGAAGCTTATCAATATAAGCATTGTCCATCAGTTTTATCTGATAGGTCCAATGAGGTGGGCCAATGTCCTGTGCTCAGAGTCATTACTCTTATAGGAGATACGAGCTCTGCCACATTCGACTTACGCAGCATAGCAGATATATCCATCAAAAGCTTTCATCATAATTAAATTAAATCCTAATCAAAATTGATTATGATTTAATCACAAAAGAGAAAAATTACTTTAAACGTTTAAAATACCCTGCCGTTAATCACAAGAGAGTTGCCTTCTCTACTGTCAGGGCCGCACATTCAAAACAAAATATATGAGAGAAATAAGAACAATTACTGTGTCTGATAGATCATTGATAGCCAATCCCTTTGTATTCCTCCCAATTGTTCTGTGAAAAATGTGCACGAATTTATCAGCATAAATTTTTTCTGCAAAGCTGTTATTCCTTTTTCCCCTCCAGTTAAAAGTTATCTGGTAGTAGCTAGAGAGGAAAAGTAACATAATATCTTAGTTCATCTTTGGAAATGTAACAGGGAAATAAATATTATCTTAGATTATCATTGACAAGGGCCAATTTGAAAAACTCTGCAAACCCATAAAAATCCATCTAATCAGTTTTGAGCAATGAATTCTTTGCAGTTACATGCAAGTTAAGGCCTTCATTATAATAGAAGCCATTTATGCTCATGAAGTAATTCATCTTCTTCCAAGATCATTTTGACTGTGCTTCTAGGGTAAAGACTTGTATCACTAGTTATCTTTAGGCTTGCATCTTTTTGTTTACAGTTTAGGGTATGCTACTAAAGCTCCTCAGAATGACTAACCATCAGTTAGTTATACAAAGTTTCAATCAAACTTTTGCTATGATAAATTACAATTTATATTTAGCTGAGAAACATGTCAGTTCAATTATGATATGATCAATATCGATTATACAAAGGCAATTAAGACTGTTTATAAATGATAAAAGGGGCGAGATTTTTCAGTTATTAAATGTGGTCCTCTTGCATAGCTAAAGTAATAGGCAAACATTGGTTTTCTACTTTGGCTTCCCTTTTGAATGCTCTCATGTTTTTATTTTGCTAAAGGCAAGGAACAGAAAAGCCCCTATAAATTTATTGCAGTAAACTCCCGTTTACTGCTGCTGTACAGGGCTTAAGCTGAGGACAGGAAAGCCTCACCATGAGACCTTGTCTGAAAAGGAATGAAGGAATTCAGGCAAAATTTGTAGAATCAACCAAGAGCTTCTGCTATTGTGAAAAATGTCTTCAGCTAAATCCAGCAGGCTTTTCCTTTCCCTCTCTATGTCCTAAACAAACACTTAATACTTCGTCTTTGGTAGAGGAGTAGATGAAAATCACATGGCTGTGCAAGCTGAGACCTCATGATAGTATCAACACAGGCAAATTCAAGGGATTGTTTCTTAATTACACCTTGTTTTCCTGAATTAGCTTCAAACTGTAAAAAATATGTCAGTCAAAAAAAATTTTGAGGGCAGAACTAGGTATAATAAATGAAAAGATTTTAAAGTTAAATGAATTTTGCATAAAGCTGTTATGAGAGTCTCTGTGAATACTTTGCAGGTGTTTTGAAAGATGTCATAAATTGAATTTCTCAGTTTCTGTCAAGAATTCCTCTAGAACAACAAAAAAATTTCATTACCTTTCCTGATAAGCAAGAAAAGCTAACATTATACTGACAATTCAGAATTTGTATTTATTATTTGAAATTTTAAGTTGTTATAAGAGTCAGTCCAGAAAGGATAACTTTGGTTTGGCTTAGTTTTCCCAGACAGCTAAAAAAAACCAGAACCCTGTTTTGTGTGTTGATGTGCTTTTTTATATCTTCACAGTTTCACATCTAAACTTTATTCACAAAATCGATCCCAAAGAGCTGGCAAATGCACATAGATGTAGATCCTGCTGTATTACAACCGTACTCATTTTTCCACTACAGTTTCCTTTTGACATAAAAGATGTATTTTGGAAGTCAGTCTCTTGGCTGATTTGAGATTCGTGGTAATACAAAGGAGATCACACAAAGAGAAGACAGGGAAATGGATTTGCGATCCTGAAATTTCACGCAGACATGCATCTTTTCATCACTGACGCTGTTCTGTCAGGAAGTAATTTTCTATGAGTGATAGTTTTGCTTGAGTAGAAACTACAAGATAAGACGAGCAGAATTGTCTCATTCAGAGTACACTCGTGTTTTAACAGCACATGTAAGATATGCCAGAAAATTATACTACTCAATTTAAAGTTTACTTTCATTTAGTTGCATGTTCAGTTGACTGCTTATAACATCTGACCCTCAACTTTCCCTTTTTTTTTATTAAGAACTGTTCCGAGTGCAACAGAACCTCCAACTAAGAAATTTTTAGACATGTTTTGCAAAACCACTACAGAACCAGAGCTGAATTCATTTGGCCAAGAAAGACTGATAGCAATGAAGACACAAGAAGGTGCCTGTGGAGAGGCACCACTGAGCTACATCAGGAAACGTCTTCCACCTTTGAGTGCATTTTCTAACATTGGTCAATATGAAATCACATCTTCATGTCCTATTTGCTTTGTAAAATTAACACATCTCTGTGTAGTGTTATTATGCATTTTATTATTTCTAAAGTGAATAGGTACATTTTTTTTTGTCCTTTTTTACCATCTCATTTAATTCCTAATTTTTAATTCTTTGTAGAGTAGCCGGAATGGAACGAAGCATACCAGAAGACACCAAGTGAATTTACAGAATAAGGTGTACTTTCTCCCTCTCCTGTTCACCACGGTGCATTGAGCAAATACCCTCATGAAATTATCATCAATGATGGCGACGTCTTTCTCTTAAGTGATCACAATTTATTTAGTACCCACCAATGCACCTACATAATTCAAAAGGTTTCAAAAGGAAAAAAATAAAAAAAGTAATTTTCCAGAACCTGCTTTAAAGGCATTATCTAGGGCCAAAGAGTAGAAAATGGATCTTTTTACAGCTTTAACATAGTATACAAATAGATCTATGTTGGAAATACTGTATTTTCAGCGACATCATAGGAAATACTGCCAACCCATGCTCCAGTCCCAGCTCATCCATAGGACCAAGCCATCTGCTACTTGACAGGTGTCTGTAAATGCAACTGATCTCCAAGGGAAAAATCCAGCCCTGAACAGTTTAAATATGGCGAGTCCAGGCCTATCCCTGCCACGCTGCCAGAAGAGACCTCTAATAAACCATATAAACTGGATGCAACAATCTTTTCTAGGAATCCCTGAGATTTGCAAGAAACCAAAATGTGAATTATTCCTAGTCTCTGCACTTTGACAGCCCACTGTCATGTAAGAAATAAAACCAGTAAATGCATATCCTGTGGGATTTCTTTTTTATAAGAAAAGGAGTAAGGGCAAATCCATGTACCTATGTAAACCTATATCAACCTTTTTTCTTTTTCTTTTTATTTCAGTAAAATGAGTCATCAAAAGAAGGAGAAAAGCAAAATCCCAAACCTGCACAAATGAGACAGGTAGAAAAATCCATAGTGTGGTAAATGAACAAAACCATTCTTATATTGAGAATTAACTGCTGCATTTAGGAGGAGATGGGGGCTTCCTTTTTCAGTAGTAGAATTGATTTACGCTAGAGCAGACTGAATTGGGAACTACTTTGTCAAAGTTCATCCTAGAGGTGCCCTGCACCCACCTCGCACAGCCCAAGCGACTTTAAGGGGTAATATCACATGAAGTCTCACCTAAACTAGCCTCCAAAAACTCTCTACCGGTTTCTGGTATCTTGGTCCTCATATATTCTCTCTATTTCCTGCAAGAAGAAACTTTGTTTTAAAATATGTTATCACATTTAAACTGAGAGCAGCTTTTTTTATTAGTAGAACCATAATACTTCTGGGCTTCATGAGGCCTCACATCTGTAGATGAACATTACTCCTTGTAGAAGGGATAAATACAGTTCTGCCTGTCCCACAGTTTAATGATAGAACCTTGCCGCCTTTTTCAATATTGTTTTCTCACTCATGACTCTAGCTCAAAAATTCAAAACGCAACCAATGTGTCTTTCAAAAAATGAAACATTCCTATATGGTAATTGAGGGAAAAGCTTTATCGAGACATCATAGAATTATAGAATTGCCTTGGCTAGAAGGGACCTTTCAGATCAGCGAGTCCAACCATCAACCTGACTCTGTCAAAACTCCCCACTACCCCATGTCCCTCAGCACCGCGTCTGCCCGGCTTTTAAATCCCCCCAGGGATGGCGACTCCACCACCGCCCTGGGCAGCCTCTGCCAAGGCTTCACAACCCTTTCAGACAGACATTTCACCTTATGCTCTGCAACCAGTGAGTAAATGATAGATATATATTTCTCAATATTATATTTCTATACCAAGATACATGTAAAAATATTGTCCAAAAATCTGCATGCATTTGCCCAACATCAATAAAGAGCAAAACATCTTACCAGAAGCTAAAAAGAAGCTCCATTCCAGTCAAAGCTTTCTGGTGTGCAAACAGCCCGGTCCTCGGTTCACTCCTCCCTTCACCAGAGCCCCCCTCCTTCTCACCATCCCGAAGAGACTGAGTTTGCCTATCGTGTCTCTAACAAAAAGTAGCAGAGAAACAAAACTCATATCACTGAAACAAGCACTGGTTTTTCTCCAGCCAATCCCTGCAACAGGACCCAATAAGAGCCTTACTGTACTGCTGAGGGCTAAAAGTGGTTTGAAAAATGAGACTATTACAGAGAAAAAAAAAAAAATTATCTTAGAAATCAGAAACGGACAAATCCTGCCAGATCTCTTTCGTAAAAGTCCTTTTATAATAATCCCTTTTATGCTACCTGTTGCATTTTTGTTTTACTCATCGATGTCCATTTTTATTTCTACTTTTCCTATTAAAACAGTTTCAATATATTCTACTTATAAGTGATAGTTTCTTATTCCCTAAGGTTTGTCACTTTTCCTAGTGGAAATAGAGCTAAAAAAAAAAAACCAAAAAACCCACACCAACCATTTCAGGAGTTTTCCAGCTTTCTAACACTGAAATATTGGCAATGGAGTCTCTGGAATAAAAATTAATAGTTTGATCGATGCCAGCGAGAACATTGGCACAAGCTGGGGAAATCTCAGAATAGTTCTGGAGTCTTGCCAAATGTTACTGATATCAATGAATATAGTAAAAGCTGCTTCCTTGGGGCAGGTTTTAGTTTTTTCTCCTCTTCCCCTACTTTTCTCATTTCATTATACCTATGTGAACTTATAAATTTTTATGTTAACAGTTTGCTTAAAATTTTAATACTTCATAAATTAAAATCAATCCGTAAAGAAAAATGCAGAAATGCTCTCACTATAATAGGAATTGGGTTTTTAAAGAGTAATGACTGTGATGCTTTTTACTTTTTCCAACATATGTCATACTTCATTTACTCAATCGCAAACCAATCCATAGTACACCTTTGAATGAAGCAGAAATACTGGTTGGTTTGCTTAGGTGTGGGAAATGGAATAGCTTCCCCTGAGGATGAGCAAGTGCAAGTGTGTTTCATCAAAGATTCGTAGTTACTGCTGCCTCAACATTCAGGAAATAAAAGTCATGTTTCAGCTGTCAAATCCTATAATTCCTATACTTTGTTCCAGCACACATGATTTGGGATACTTTTACAAGAAGCGTAATTAATCAAAAATCCCAAGCTCTAAGTCATTCTTTTAATGACACATTAGCAAGGTCATGCGATTTCCCAAAGTGACAAATCTAAATGCTACTAACATAACCAGAGTGATAAAATGTTATCTGAAATGCCAGTTTACACACACAGGTGTTTGGCCTCATTTATATTCTTATTCCATCTAGCACAGATAAAGCGCATCTGGCAGCCGAGGTTTTGTGTGTGAAATTCTGGCTGAGCCTCGTCACAACCAAGTGTGTCCAATTTTCTCTCCCTGCATGAAGCATGTAGTAACGTCGTGTATCACAACTTATCTCAATTTTTTCAGCACATGAATGTTTACCCTCTTTCAACCACTGCTGCATTTGAAATACAAATGCTTCAAACAGCACAGGTAGGCAGGTGTTTGGAAGTTATTGCAAACACTGGAAAGAGGCACCTTTTTCTTTTCAAATGACAAACTAAAATGTGTAAGTTTTCCTCCTATGTAACCACAGACACCACCCGAAACAGGCAAATGCCTTCTAGTGCCATCCATGTGTCCAGTTCTGGGCTCCCCAGTTCCAGAAGGACAGGAAATTGCTGGAGAGGGGACAGCAAAGGGCTAGCAAGGTGATGAGGGGCTGGAGAACCTCTGTGCTGGGGAAAGGCTGAGAGCCCGGGGGCTGTTCAGCTGGAGCAGAGCAGGCTGAGAGGGGAGCTCAGCAATGCTCAGCAGGAGCTAAAGGGTGGGGGGCAAGAGGATGGGGCCAGGCTCTTCTCAGTGGTGCCCAGGGACAGGACAAGGGGCAATGGGCACAAACTGGGACACGGGAAATTCCATCTCAACATGAGAAGGAACTTCTTTCCCTTGAGGGTGGCAGAGCCCTGGCCCAGGCTGCCCAGGGAGGTGGTGGAGTCTCCGTCTCTGGAGACATCCCAAACCCGCCTGGAGGCGTTCCTGTGCCCCCTGCTCTGGGGGTGGTGGGACTGGGTGATCTCCAGAGGGCCCTGCCAACCCCACCATTCTGTGATTCTGTGATAATCACATCTCTGGAAAACATGGAAGCAACACCATCCCTGCCCCATGCCGGACAACCTGAAGCATCTTCCAACCCACGTGGAAGGTAAAACCAGGAGTTCCTTGAGACAGGAAAAGAATTGAGTGGAGAAAAATCCTTCAGCACTGACCCCAGCAGCAACCACAACTCCAAGAAAAAAACCCAATCCTCTTCCACATCAAATCCACCCCATGCCTATAGAGCCCCCAGGAAAAGAGCAATGTTATTACTCTTTTATTTAAGATGTTATGCGTGTTTCTCTTGTTCACCTTCAGTTCTTTTAAACTCCACCTCCCCACCACTCTTTTCCCCCTTTCTTTCCTCTGTTTTTTCCCTGGGTTGCTACTGCCATTATTCATATAAAAGTGTACAACAGAAAAGCAAGAGGCAAAGCAACAAAGCATAGGAAGCTAAAAATCCAATATTTATGGCTTTTTGAAGTAACTTCAATCTCACTACAACTTTTCTGACCTTATTTAACATTAGTATTGCACTTGTTCATTCCCATACTTCTAACAGAAAGTGAACGATTTTTTTTCTTTCTCTTTTTCTTCCTAAATCAAGAAAAAGAACCAGAATTGAAATAAAATACTTTTCACATTATAAAAGGTCTGAACACATGCATAACTGAAGTGGGAATCAGTTATGTGCCTGAGACTTCATACGCTACAGCATTACCTGTGATGTTGTCAGGGAACAGGAGAACAGAGGGATATTCCTCTTTCCACAAAGTAGACAGCTGAAAAGTGAAAATCATTAGAGTTATGATGAACATGCAGTATAAAACCCCATTATGTGGTTCCCATTTCTGTTTGAAACTTGGAATTTGCTCCAGCTTTTTCTAAAGGTTAAAACCAGACATTCCCCATTTTCCCTTGGACTATTGTGAGGTTTTTCCTTCTGCAATTATCTTTGCTTCCTGTTCTCCTGACAATCAGTGACACTTCACTTAAACACTCTATGGATCTTTCCTTATTTTATGCCTGCGTGTTTTAAAGATTATTTTCTTTCTGAGATTGAGCTGGGGAACAGATCTTTAAAGAGGAACGCATTATGGCAGGTTCACGGAATCACGTGAACCAGGTTGAGTGAGTCATAATGTGTTTTGGAATATAGTGCAAAATTATTTATGCCAAACAAAAAAGTTTGAAGTGCACTGGATAAGGATATTTTAAAAAAACGCAGGTATCTCCATGGTTGGAAGTGCTGGCTACTCTGCAATAAGATTTTTCCTTTTGAAAATAGATGTAAAAAATAAGCCAGGTTTCCTTACCATTTCAAAATCACTGACTACCTTATGAGATTCCAAAAGTCTTCGCTCTACGTAAATACTATACACAGTCATTGTGGTTTAACCCCTGCAGGCAGCTCAGGCCCACCAAGCCCCTCGCTCACTGCCCTGGAGTGGGACGAGGAGAGAATTGGAAGTGTAAAAGTGAGAGAACTCAGGGGTTAAGATAAAGACAGCTGAGTAGGGAAAGCAAAAGCTGCATACACAAGGCAAAGCAAGAAAATCATCCCCTACTTTCCATCAGCAGGCAGAGATTTAGCCATTTCCAGGAAAGCAGGGGCCCATCACACAGTCTTCAGAAATAAAAGTATTATTATGGTGTAAAATGTCCTTAAAAAGGACAAGGAAAAAATGTATAGGAGTGTATCTGCTTCTTCTATTAGAGGTAAGAAAGAAAATAGCAGAGATTCACGTTCTATTTCGTACAACCTCACTTGGAATATAAGACACTAGTCATTTTGTCTGCAATAAACAGCAGAAGGGAATGTTTTTAATGTCAAAGTTGCTTAGATACATAGCCCTACTTAAATCAGTATGAATTAAGCATCTAAAAACAGTTATTTGTAATCTGGGCCTATGGTGCTTGTACATCAGAATAATCAGGAGAAATTTAGTATGCATGGTTTGTTTCCCTGAAGGTTGAGCAAGAGTTGTGGTCAGCCAGCATTAGAAGTGACTCAAGATGAACGGCTAAATAAGTTTCACAGATTTGAGCTTCTGTTGCGGACTGAGGCATTTGCACATAAGGACAACCCTTCTGTACTGATCAGCAATCCTCACCTACTCCGATGGCAACAAGCTTCCTATGGGATTTATTGTGTTATCGTGTTGCCATCTGTGCTGGTGTCATGTTGTGGGAAGGTCTGAAAGCACAGATAAAAATTAGCATCACCATAATTCCTAACAGGAACTATTGCCTGGCTAAGAGCATTTGGCCACACTCTCATTCTTCCACAGCATCAACTGCTCTAAATATCAAGGAATACCCATCACACTAACATCCAGTGACCTTATGGTACTGTCATGGACACCAAGTCCTCTCCAAGATAGAAAAGGCAAGATCTGTCAATTCAAGAAAAAAAGGGGTTTCTTAATTGTGGGGTGGCTTTTTTTGTGTTGGTTTGTTTGGGGTTTTTTTTGTTGGTTTGTTGGTTTGTTTGTTTGTTTGGCTTTTTTTCCAGTTATTTTAACTACTGATTGACTTCATTTGGGGTTGGGAAGGATACAGTGATTGTGTTAATAGAGAGTACAACAATTTCAGAATCACTTTGTACCTTTAATTAGTCTCTTCTCTTTATCATTAAGTACAATGTATCAACAGCTCCTCATTAACCAATGACTCCAAATTCTGGGAACATCACAGTAAAAGGAGCAAAATAGTACTAATTCTGCCATTGTATGTTTTTGGACAAAATTGATTTTAATTATGATGGTATTTTCAAAGACATACAGTGCTTCGTTGTGATTCCTGTGAGGAATCAGGATGCTTTGTGATATTTCCAATTTGATACACAAGTGAGGAAGTTCAGAAAAAGAGAGAGATAAGGAAGACTGAGAAGAACAGAGTAGAATTTCTTACAGCAGAAAGGTAAAACTGTAATAAGTTCAGAGAGCCAGAACTTGAATGAAGATTCCTGGGAAAAAGAAAAGTTAAAAGGATACAAGGTAGTCTATAAAAAAATACTGATCTTTAAAAAAAAAAAAAAAGATAAAAATTACAAGTTATAAAAAGAATCCTAGAGAAGTCAAGAATGCAAAGAAAAAGTAATAGCGAACACACCACAAAAGAAAACCAGGATCTGGGTAGTGCTGGAGACTCACCAGAGAGTTCACAAAAGCAGGAATGCATAACAATTTTCTGTACTATGAACATTGTGCCTTTCCTCTAGTGTTTTAATTTACTCCGCCCTCAGAGTGCACCTTGCTATCCAGTAATCTGGAGATGACGGAGCAGGAGAGCTGGGTAAAACACAGGTGTTCTAGGTTCCCTAACTGCTCCAAATGACTTTGAAATCACAGAGCCAAGGCGGTGCTGAAGGCAAAGAGATGAAGCTTTCTTTGTTACTGCAAAGCCATCTGCCATACCCTGGTCTGCAGAACCATTCCAGGTGGTGCACAACCTGGTTGATCCAGGCTGTGTCCAGCTGGATACACAAATGAGAAGTTTATCCTAGGAAAGATTTTCAAGCTTCTTTGCAGATAACCGTTCAGCTGGCACGTTCTGCCTCGCCGCTGTTGGAGCAGAGACCAAGGCCACAACGGCGAAGCCTTTGTCTTCCCAACCAGCTCTGCTTGTGGTTGCATTCAAGGGAGCTATAACATGGATTCAGCTGCAATCTGCAAGATGAACCTACACTTTGTCACTAAGAAGGACCAAAATGACTGTACTCCTCTTCCCCCGACAGCTAGAAAAGCTGTAGCAAGACTATTCTACTTGCTCAAAAGTTATCTCGATTGCTCAAAAAACAGATAAAAAAAGCCCCAAACCATGCTATATTCAAATAATCAGATTGCTTGTGCAAATAACGAGAAGGAAAAAGAGAAGTCTTCCATGGAAAAGTAACTGAACATCGGATGTGACTCTTGAATCCTAGAACTCCTTGCTCAGCCACTGCGATCAATATTGTCTTCAGTGAAAAATGTAGCCTGCTAACGTGGTGTGATTTGTGGCAGCTCTATAAGAGAGTTTTCTGTGCCAAGAGACTTAGTACAATGAATATATAATGAGGATAAATTATGGAGTATTTTGAATTGTTGTTATTATATTGTACTGGCACAAAACTTGAGCTGTTGCTAAAATAATAAATACAGAATGGCAAGCAACATGTAAAATCAACAAAAGACATTAAAAAAAAGAAAAACAGGAAAGAAAAATCAAGAGAAAAGCCCAAAGAAATCAGGAGGCGGTGTGTGGTGGGGAATCATTCATTTTTCTCCAAGCAATGAGTCTCAGCTTGGATGCTGCCAAATAATATTTAGATCAGTACTTTTATTGCATACCATGATAGTGTATGAAGTAAAGTTCACTTGGAATTTCAGTACTTAGAAACAGAGAATGAGAGCAAATAAAATGTTCTTGAATAAGAGAAGCCTCTTAAAAATAATTCCATTAATAATGTCAATAATTCAATAATGGATTAGTTGTTATGCAAAAAGTCACCACAGTGATTACAGACTTTTAGATTTGGTTCTTCACTTTGAGTAACAAGTATTAGATTAACTTTGAGTGGCACATCTATTTATGCCAAATGTCAACTACTTTTTGAGAAATAAACAACCGGGTTGGAACCTGATTCTGGCTCATTTGTCCTCTGCAAAAGCAAGAGAAACCTTCATTCAGGAGGCTGAAAATGGCTGGCTCACCTCTTGGATCATGGAATACTGATAATGTCCTTATGCATCATATGGAATCAGCCAGTTTTTGGTTTTAGACTTCCAGAGTTTGCTACCAAGTTAATAGATGGAGTACAAAATTTACAACTACTGTTATTGTTCTCTTTCAAGTGATTTATAAGACTTCTGGAGGCAGAGTTTGGTGTTAGTGTTAGACTAATCTCCTTCCTGATATCCAAAGGCCATATTGATTGGGAGGACTAACTGTAAATCTACTTAAATAGAACCTTCAGAAAACACATCACAATAAACTTTGAGATTTTTCAAAGCCACATCATCAAATGAAAGTTTACTTTCAAGGACATCAGATTTTACTGTCACTTTTGTAGTCCAAGAGTATTAAGTATTTCTGATTACTTCCCATCTTCCATCTTTTATTTCGGAGACTTCATGCAGTCAAAATGTAAAGATACCTATTAGCGTGCAGCCAGTAATGGAAACAGCAACCTCTACTACTTTTCGTTGCACTACTTTTTGCAAATGTGACTAGTAACTTCTAAACACAAGTTTCCAAATAAATATTGGCAAACACAGTCTGAAACCCAAACATGTGCTGTTTCTATTTATAGAAGCAAAACACATGATTGAGCAAACTGTATTACTTCCAGCTTTATTGTAACATTGCTAAATCCCCCAAAAACTATTATGCAAGAAAAGCTACAGCCAAACAATTCTCTGTCAGATACCAGTCTGAAGTTACATTTTAAGAAGTGATTTTTGAAAAAATTTTACTTTTACTAAAACAGTGCCTTTCTGAATTGAATCACAAGATCAATGACCTCATATATTTCATGAATTCTAAAATGCATTGGACATAACTCTCAAACACTGCCAGCTGTGGCGAACAGACTGTAATTTAACATGCTTAGGTAGGCAGGAAGTGTCTAAATTAGCCAGGACCAGTATAGAGTTTTTTAATTTAAGAGACAAGCTAACAACAAAATGTAGTTTGTTTCCCTATAGAAGTTCCCATGTAAAATATTTACACAAATAAAAGTTAAAGACATTATCATACAACCCATAAAGATCTGAACATAAACATTTGCTTAAAAATATAGCTGAAAAATGCGAACACAGCTGCCACAATTTTGCCAAAGACAACCATCTTCCACACATCTTGAATGTCTCCTACTTGTATCCTTCCTTGCATTTTTTTTTCCTACCTCCTCCTTTATTTGCACATGCAAACATGCTGGTTCACGCAATATATAACAGATTTTCCCCATATCCTGAAGGAAAACTAAAACTAATGTTCTAATCAACATAGTAGGATACTATTTGCTCCATGGCAATTTTCAGACTCTGAAGGCACAAAGTGAAACCTCTACGTATTCATGAGAAAGGTCTGCTAAGCCAACAGCATTACAAGAAGGCTTTTATTAGTTTCCTTAATGATATTTTTCACCAAATGGGTTTTTGTTTTCCCTTCTTGCAATTACTGCTGCCACCTTTCCCTCAGCACAAACAACCGGTTAGATGTCTGGACATTCCTCTGGATTTCTGTTTTTGTTATTCTGTCAGATTTAGACTGTTCTAGAGTCTTGAGTTGCAGGGCTAAAATCTCATGGGGGTGGCAGAGATGTGGTGGGACAGCTCACCACTGTGGGGGACTACAGCAGGTCTGTGGACAACTTGACTGAGGATACGGAGCCAGAAATTGACCTTGCAGATATTAAAGTGTATCCATGAGAAAGAAGAGAGTAGAGAACATCTTGAGAAGTAAACAACTTTGAGGAACCAGCTAACTGCAAAACAAGAGATTGACAAGAGATGGAGTAGCTGTGCCGCTTGTGAAGATCAACCAATGATCTATTGTTGTGACAATATGTAATCAATAGTAAAAAGACACACGTGTTAAGAAAAAGTATATAAGAAAGTATATGTGGAAATAAACTACTTCTTCTTCTTACTGCTTGAACTTCAAAAGAGTGTTGTTGATATCGCTTGTCCGTGTCAACAGCGACACACCACCATGGTTGTCTACTGGTTCTTTGGGAAGGTTGGGCTGGGAGAGCGAGGAGGGGGAGCCTTCCTGAGCATGGTAGAGCAGCAGCAGGGACAGAAGATTGATGAGGCAGTCTTGGTGCTTTTTAACATCACAGAAGAGCTACTGTTCAGGAAAGGGCATGGAATCTCAGTGGGGGCTGCTGCCTTCTCCGTCAGCTTTCATGAAATCTTGGCTTTAATCTACTATTAGGCAAAGGGAGTTTTAAATTTAAATGAATGTGCTTTTAAGGTCAACTGTTTCTGATTTTTTTTTTTCCCCTTGCCGCAGTGAAGTTCATACAGTTCTAAATGAAAACAAAAGAGCTTAAGGAGTCTCTAGATTCAGGTGCAATTGTGCCTCAATAGGAATAAACACAGCTAAATCAGGGTTCTGTGTCTTCTGCTCTTCCCCTCTCTTTCCTGATACATTTTCCTTTCTACCAGAATCATAAAGACATTTAATTTTAACTTCTGACTATAGGATGCAACACAACAGCTATATTCAGCTATTTAATTTATCTGTGATAGACATAGATTATAGAACCCTTTAGGTCGGAAGAGACCCTTAAGATCACCAAGTCCAACCGTAAACCTGAAACTGTCAAGTCTGCCGCTAAACCATGTCCCTCAGCATCACGTCTACACATCTGTTAAATACCTCTGGGGATGGTGCTTGTCTCCGTTCCAAACTGTACAGGTCACCCTGTGCACCACTAACGCTCTTAAAGTCCGACTATCTGTAGCAATTAACCCAACTTTCACCATAGTTAGAGAGAAGGGCAGTTTCATATGGAGTTTCATTCCTACCCTAAAACTAGCACTCAGAATAGGTAAAATTAATCACTTTTCAGAGGTGCTTCATTCTCAGTTACCTGAGAGAGAAGTGTGGAAAGTAGCCTGAGATTGATAACTTTTTAGCCGGTACCAGTCAGACAAGATGAATCCAATATTTACTGTCCAATGCAATTACTTTTCTTTAAAAAACATTATCTAGATTAGAGTACTTCAAAATAAACCAAATATTTCAAAGTAAATATTACCCATTATTTATTACTCAGTATTTCAAATTCTAACCTCTCAGGTGTAGTCACATAGGAACCTTCAGAGAAATATGAAAAGCTATATTCAGAGCTGTTAAGGTTTACAAATGTTTGGCTATATCAGAAAATCTACAGAGGTCCAGAAAACACTTTTTGGCAAAAATTTAGTGAATAGGAAGGCACAGGAAGAAATGCCAGTTAAACAAGTTGGAAAGGTAATTTCTTAACAGTTATGATGATGTGGATATTAAGCACAACATTTGATACTCTTGGAATAGTGGGGGAATCTTAGAAATCCAAGTTAACAGAAAGGTCTAAAGTGTCAGTTTTATATCACACTTCCATCAGGCCAACTCACAGATAACCAATAACTCAGAGAAGGACAAGATGGTCTAAAAGGCTAGATCTTATGAAAATCAAAATAAAAGACTGCAAGGTAGTGGAGCAGAAATAGATTAAATGCATTTGAAGTAAAAAAAAAAAAAAGTTAACCATCTCAATGAAAATATCTTCTAGCTATTTTTACAAAGGACTAAAGCAAAATTGCCAGGTCAGCAATTGTCAGGGGAAATACTTAAGAAAGGTCTAGCACTGAGTTATAGATGGTAATACAGATTCCAAAAGAAATAACAAGATTTCATTCCTTTTATGCCAACAAACCTTACAAGTGGGTGTTTAATTTAAATAACAAAAGGCATTTTATATGTTCACTTCGGTATAAGCCTGGTTTAGCTGAATGAGCTCCTCTGTAAGGGAGGTTGACTCTTATAATTTTGCAGAACAACTACATCAGAACACAAAAAAAAGTCTTTCAAGGCACTGATGCCAATTACTGCAGTACTGAGATTTCATTCTATATCTTTATCCTACATGAGTGCTTGTACTTAAGTATTGATGAAAATCGAAGCGTCTTTAATGAAAGCACACTGCCTAACACCCTAAATCAGAACACTCGCCATGGGAAGATGTGTAAGCATACAACAATAAGATTTCTTATAGAGGATGGATTGTTCTACACATGCTAGGCACCCAAACATTTATTAAAAAGCCTTAAAAAGCTCACAGATACAAAACAATACACAGCATCTAAGAAAAAGGAGTGGATGTGTTTCAGAGCTCACCAGTCTCAGAATCCCTGGAGAAAATAAGCACAAGGAACCTGCTGCAGTCAGGCACAGAACTGAAATCTGGTAGGTTCACAGGAAAAATAGACCCGTGAATGTAGGTAAAGAAGCATTTAAAGGTAGACATTGGTTTTTATTTAAAATATTCCCTCATTTCTTTTTCTCCAGTTATTCCAGTCACTCATTCAGTGGCTTTTCAAGCTGCAAAAGTTCAAAGGAATAAAAGACACGTAAGCACTAGGGGAGAACTGTCTCTTTGGAATCCCACCGTTCATTTGTACTCGCAGCTAAGCTGCTTTTTTTTTTTTTTTAATATATTTTACTTTAGCAACCAACATTTTTAGCTTTGTGTAGTGTTTAGTACTGAAACATTTGCATGTACTTAGAGAAAGACAGCAGTTAGTGTGATATGAATTATTGGAGTTTAATTCTTCAATACGTGAGCTTTTCTTTCTGAAAACACAAATTGGCTTTCGTTGTTTGATCATATTTTTTTTTTTAAAAACACGTCTGTCTCTCAAAGGCTGCAACATGGATCTAACCACCTCTCCTGGCTAATACAGAAAGCAGGAGTGTGGGGTGGTGCTGAGTCTGTGTTAGCAGAGAAGCTAACAAAAAGGACTTAATTAATGCAACAGGATGTTAGTTATTTCATAGTGCGTTCGGTCAGGGTGAGCTGAATCTACTTGTTTTGTTCTCACATTTCATGAATTGTTGATTGACAACAAAATATGGCACAGATGGAAATTCATAATCAGCCAAAACACTTGTCTCTTGCTTATGGAGGATATTGCAACTTTGATTGTTTCCTTATTTTCTATGATCTAAGGCAAAAAAAAATAAATCCAGGTAGAGAGATTATGCATGTTGTATGCATGCCTTTTTTAAAAAACATCAGTAGACACATCAGTAATACATAATGAAAGTACACCCTCTTCGATTTATCGTAGATCAAGTCATTTCTGAGGCAGGATGTATCTCCTTCCTGCTCCCTAACCCACAGTGGTCTATTTTCTGTAGAACATGGAATTTCACTGCCTTGGTGAGAATTAGAAGAACACATTGGCAGAGTTTAAATATTGGCAATGCATGCTTCCAGGCATTAAAGCTTTTTCATGTAGCCATAGAACTTCAGGATATTCCCAGGATTTACTTTTAAAAAAATATATATTATATATTACATATATAAAAATATACAAATAGTTATATAT
>VXBO01009051.1:4799-42702 GCA_013400135.1 Rhinoptilus africanus
TTTCTTTGTTCTTTAGATTCCAATCTGCTGTCTTTTACCTGGCACATGTATGTGTATGCACTCATAAGTGGGAAACAGGAGAAGAGAGTTGAACGAGGTGGATTTATAGCTGCAATTAATTAACCTGTTGCTAGGGAATCATCAGCTGCCCAATCAAAAAATAGCAACCAGTTGACTGGAGTCAGCAGGATATAAAATGGAATTACAAAACATTACAGTGCCCCATTCTTTTTATTAAAATTTTAATTTTTAAAAATTTTATTAATGCTTTTTTGTGAAAGAGGAGGGAAGGGAAGTTTGAGGTTGAAATGTCAAATATGTTTCACTGTTAGTGTAGGCACTTACTTACCAGAAAGAATGGCTTGGATTTGTTTTTAGCTATCTTTATGTTTATCAGTGTTAACCAAAATTAAGTATAGTGATGCAATATGTGGAAATATATTACAGAAGACTTCATTTGACCATACCAGGTTAGCCTAATGTGGTCTGATCTGGGAATATTTTGAAAATGTTAGGCATTTTATGGAATGCCAGTAAATTAAAGCTTAACTAACTTCGAAGAGCAAGTTGTGGTTCTCAGGGATAAGAGATGACCCCAACTGATACATATGGAAGCAGAAGATTTCCTTTCATCCACTTAAAGCTCACTCAGGTATATGAGGGATTGCAGACTTGAAACAGAAGTCACCATCTGAGACTCAAATGTGATTTTTCACTCTGGTAAAGCATCTGTTACAAGTCATTTCAGGCTTGTTTTGCTTGTTCTGGCAGAGAAGGGCCTGTTTTAAAATGGCTTTCATAGCCTGCTTTTACTTTGAAATATTTGGAGAAACGTTAGAGTAAGAGAATAGAGTTTTCATACTGATCATACTTTTCCATTGTTATTCTTTTAACATACTGTTTCTCTCATCTTTGGTATTCATAGTCTTCGGTATTAATCTAAAAGACTAAAGTGAAGTACCATCAAAAAACATCCATTGAATGCCTATCTTTTTTGATGGCCATCTGAGATAAAATTGACCACTCCTTCCTGAGCAGTGTTCTCAGATGACTTTTACTTGCAGAGTATAAATAGTTAGGCCAAACTTTGAAACTTTCTTCTAGACTTATCATTTTGATTCTTGCTTCAATTTCTAGATGTCTTGACGTACTGGAGAGGCAAAAAGGAACAAGAGAGAAGATGGAGGTTTATTGTTGGTCATTCAATCATCTAATCACCTGTGGTGTCTTACGTATCAGCAATAGGATCTCTATGAAGCCCAGGTATTTAAAGTTATGTCTCTGTAATGTTAATGCTTAATTCACACTTATAAATTTGAAACAATGAATTTTGTGACATCTGTTTGTCAGGAATTAAGCAACTTAAGTGTGAACCACCAGCCTGTCCTGCGTATGCCTTAGACACTACTTCTATATATGGTTTGCTGTAAGTAAATGTAACATAAACCAAGAAATGGCTATATATAGTTGTCTTCGAATGTATTTAGGTAAGAAAGCTTTCAGAATGAGAAGTAATGTGGAAAGAAATATCTACAGGACATATCAGAACTGTCTATAATTCCTGATATTATAAACAGAATTTTTTCTGTCATACAGATGAAGTCTGCAAAATTTGAAGCCTGCAAAATTTGTTTGTTGTAGTGGTAGAACTCCATGCTGTGGAAGCAGTTGAGAAATATCTTCTCTAAGTGGTCGTGGGGATGAGACAAGCATTGCATCTCCAGTAAAAGGTGATACCGATCCCTTCCTTAACTGCATATCTGTCTCTGTTCATATCTTACTCCACTCTCGTCAAAATAGCACTATGGAATACAGATTCCCAAGTGCAGTAACATAGCATGGCATTGCTGCTGGCGTAAAAGGAATCTAAGGGAAATTCACTGATCTTGTAGCCTGTTTTCTTTTGCTGGGGTGGCCTTTTGAATGTGTCTCTGGGTTGGAGATAGGCACCAGCCAGGGCAGAAAGTGCAGAAATGGTGCTGTGGCTGCTCACCCCTAGTACATTGTGATGTGTGGATTTGGTGCACTGAAACACTGGGGGAAGAAGGGAACAAATTTGTCACTGTGCCAGTGCAGGCTGGACTCTGCATTTCTAAACTGCAACTGCATTTCTGAGACACTTTATTTTACTTCAGGTTTTGAATTTTAAATATTCATCAGTTTGTGCTTTAGGCAACTGTCTATTTTGCTTCTGCCTGAAGTCACCTTGAGGTCTGGGTGTCAACTGAGATGAAGTACAGTGGCTGGGTTCACCTACTATTACAGAATATAGAACAAACAAAAATAAAGGTTTAATCAGGAAGTTAGTTTGTGTACAGTTTGGGAACTTTAAACAGTTTCAATATTGTAAATTTAATTAATATATCAGCCCATCTCAGCAGAACAGGTAAATTTTTGAAGTTTCAGGGTTGAATATTAAATGACTGTAGTAATACTCATATTTATTAAGTCAAGGAAATGTGTCGTCTGCCTTTTAAAATTCATATTACAATAAGGGTTTACAGTAAGGGTTACAATAAGGGTTTCTGGAACTATTACTTCTGCATGTTTTTTCTGGGCATCTGCCTGTTGTTTGTGCCTCTTGTAGCCAGTCTTTCATGAAATATCATCGGAGTATGCAAATGACTAGTGATGATGTTTTATTAATTTCTAATACTCAGGTATTTTTTTATGCCATCTTCAACTCCATGTAATGAAAATTCATAACTTTTTTGTCTGGATACCAAGTGAAAGTTAAAATTCACCATCTTTTCCTGCTCAGTTGAACTGAATTTTCCTTGTCTTGATTAACAGCAATTAATGCTGGGAGGCATTATGAAGAACTCAGGTTTTCCATTGTTTTGACTTTCTTTTCACACACTGCACAGGTTATGTCAGTGCAGACTTGCTGAGAGAAAATAGAAGACAGGCACTCCCCAAATACTTGAATGGCTGCAAACACTAATTTCACTGCTATAGGAAAATGTCTTGTGTAGCAGAGACATATCAATGTTGACAGAGAGGTTGGTGGAATCATTATCTTCAATGATGCTTATATTGTTGTTTTCCTACTTCTATCCTTTTTCCTAAGATTATTTTACTAGGATAATATGCCTAATATCAGATCCTTCTTTGTATATCTCTCAGTGTAATCAGTTGACTTTGATGATTATCAAATGAATGGACAGAGTTTATCTTTGAGTGCGAATTGCAGCAACCAGTGTGATGAACTGTGAAATTCAAAAGTGCTCAGGGAACAGGTGTGTCCTAGTATTATTAGAAAGGATAGAACTTAAATAATTCCCCTAGCTACTACAAAATAACTTCCAAACAAACTAAATAACAACATTATTGAAAAACTGAGGCCCTTTGAACTTTGAGGGCTACAGGGATTTATTTCATGCTACCTGAGTATCAGTGCTGAACCACTTATGTATCCAGCTCAAAATCACTGATTCGGAAACTTACACAACATGATGGCAAGTAATTATCAACCCCCTCCTGCTTCCAGTATAATATATTGCATTTATTACCTCTTGCCATTACAGAGTAATTGACATTTCTAGCTGTATCAGCAAACTCTCCATTGGCTGCAGTATAGGAATATCAAGGTATCAGTAAATGACTTTTTATTTTTTTGATATTATAATAAATCTACAATTCTGACAGAGGAAGTTAAATATGAGTTGCTTTTAAAAAAAAATATAGAGGTAACCACTGAACAAATTTGTTCCAAGAACACTACAACTGATGATGGCCTCTTTTTATAGATCTGAATGCTTTCCATCCTCACTGCAGTAATGCTAATATTTGTGGGCACGTGGTAGCACATATGGTAGCTAATCTTGAGCTATGTACATGTTAAATGACTGGCAACTGGGTTCACACTATTTGGCCAGACAGCTGATGCCAAACAGTGTGTGTAATATCAAACAATTCTATTTGTCTTTTTCTCCATGAAAGCATTAATTTTATCTCTCCCTTCCTATTCATAGAATTTTCATGAAGACTTGTGAGAACATGATTCTTTTTGAGAACATATTCTGCCTTTGAATTGGTGAGATGGGATGAAAAATCGAGTAGGGTGAAGTTTTGAGCTGAAGATGGAAAGACAGACACTGTGATCTCAAGAGACTTTCTTTTGGACACCAGAGAAAAATAAGCATTTTCTGACACTGTACTCATAGTTGTCTCATGTGTAGCAAAGACGTAGTCAGATGATACCATTGTTGACATTTTTAATGACAATTATTTTTAGTGGTGAGGTGTGTACGGTTTTAAAACTACGAAATAGCCTTATTAGACTGACATTCTTGAACTATACAATGTTAAATTCCATTTTCTCTGAAAGTTTTTGGCATATTCATCATAACTAGAAATAGCCCCAGATGCCTAAAGGAAAAAAACAAACAAACCCCAAAATGACATTTTTCTCACCTTAGTATTTGAAAGAAGATTGAAATTATTCTTCTGGGTGAAAGGGAAGATAACCGACAATATTCTTGACTCCTTAGAATTTCGTGTGAGATATAGTTACTCAAAGCTCTAGTTCTGAAAATGAGCTGTCGATAACTCAATTTGTTTCTGTATTTGATATTTGAGCCATTTATCTGTATTGCTGTGTAAATATGTGGGTTGCCTTATGAAATTGCAAAGAAAATCCCAGCACCCAAAACTTCAGAACACTCAGCTAGAAACAGTGAACAAGAAACCATCTGCTGAAAGTGGAGGTGTTGTCTACCAGTACCTGTCAATTTAAGACCTAAACTATATTAAAAAAAAAAAAAGAGGAATGACAAGCTGAAAAGGCAGATGCATTTTCTTTTCTCCTTTTCTTCTGTGTTGAAAATGTGTTGCTGAACTGACATGTGCTAATTGTAAACAATTTCAGTGTTCATTGTTAGAAAAGTACTGACAAAAATGTAGAACAAGGTAAGGTACATTATTTGTGTTCTATCAGTGCCTTGAGGGTCTCCTAGATAATGCTTTTGTTCTTTAATGTCTGTGCAGTGTATAATGAGGCTATGGTCTACGAAGAACCCACATAGGCATATAGGAAACCAAACTAAACTGGATATTTTTTAACACAATGCAACAACAACAACAAAAAACTCTGAAAAGTATTTCTAGTCCCTAAATGAACACTGAGATGAAAAACTGAGGCAGGCAACTCAGCAGTGACAGTGGTGGTGACTGAACTGGGACTTTTAATGCAGTTTGGTGCCTTCACTTTAACACAATTCCTCTTCTTAAGCATGTATCAAGCCATGTTTTTCTTTTTCCTCTGGCTTTAGCCAGTCTTTCTTCATAGTCTGAAAAAGTTTTGCTTAGAACTCACCTCAATATTCATCTGAGGTTACTACTTTTCTCAAAAAATTTAATGTAAAAAAAGATGTATATTTAGTGGCAGCTGCCAAAATTAGTTTTGATGATATATTTGCACTAAAATACCTGCTGGTTAATAGTTCTTCAGTTGTGAATTGTATTGATTTGTTGTTGAATAAATATACTTCAGAACTTGGACTTTTCTGTAAATGTGGAAAAATAAATGAACAATTAATCATAACTATTTTTCTTAAGGAAGAAAAAAATATACTGTTGTGCATTTTCTTTCCCTTCAACATTTCCCGTGGAACAGTAAAATTTTGTGAGGAAGGATATTTTAGTGTAATTGCAATGTATTCGGATATTGCATCATAGTTATGTTGCCCTGGCAGTGCTAAGCATTTTACTATGCTGGCCCATTTATGACTGGTGGTGCATATAGCTGACACCTCTATGAATTCATCAGTATGAATAAACTCATTTGTGTATCCCAGGACAGATACGCTTGTATGTTTCACGCCTGATAAGAGAAGTGTCAGATGTGACAAACTTTGGCACAGCTGATTATTATCTTGAACTTTCAGATCATCTAGACTACTGCTTCATATTGCCTTTGCTGCTGAGGGCACCAAACATGACCAACCCCTCCAGGGTTTGATCCTCTTTCACAAAAAGACAAAGCCATAGTTCCCCATATAAAGTTTCTTATAAAGTACATGCATGTGCTAATGTCTTCTATTTCACTTCATCCTTCCTTCAGGATGACTATAGCACTGCCGGTGCCTTTGAGGAAAAAGAATGACAGCTGTCAGTCCTGAATGAGAGGAAAAGTTGCTCTTGCCAAGGAATAAAACTTTGAAAATGCTTCAGATCTTTCCTAGAATGGCTCTTTTGGGCAGTTGAAGCTGTTCAGTATTAGCAGCAGGTACTGTGCCATGAATTATTCAAACTTAATGTTGGATGAATTCATCCTCATACGCAACTGAAATAAATTTTCAATGTTAGTAGCTGTAGTAATGATGGAAATCTAGCAGTTACAGAACTTCTACTTTGAAAATGATAGCAAAGATGCCTGTGTTTTTTTCTAAATGTACAATCATACTTTTATGCTTCTTTTAACGACAGCAAAACATTTACCGGCATACTTTAACAAACTGCAGTCCCTCCTTGTCTGATGGGCAGTAACAGGCAGCAAAAAGCCTATTTTATGTTATCTAGTCTATTTTTAAAAGAAATACTTTACTGTACTGGTTAGAAGACAAGAACTTCAACCAGATTTTTTTTTTGGTAGAGGTTTATTTGTAAACTGATTTTTTTTGGTTTGTTTTTTGGTAATACGTTGATCTGGAATTAAGTATTCTTGGTAGCAGGAATGTAACCTGGGAAGGGTAGCTGAATTCTAGAAGCATTATGGACAGGTGAATGGCAACTCTTGGATGACAGTGTGTGTTTTATTAAGATTTTTCTGTGGAGGGAAATATAATGGATTCTGGGCACAAATATACATTGGTGGGGTACACTGATGCTTTGCATTTCCTGAATACAAAAAAGTAAAATATGATATTTAAGCTTCACACTTCGTAATGGGATACTGAAGGCATATTCATTTCTTGTATCTATTGGGGCATTTTCTTGCAAATTAGTGCTTGAGAATATGCTAACCCTGGTGGAGTTATGAGAATTTCTCATAATGGAGGCTGATGGCTTATTCTGAAGCACTGATCATTGATTGCCAAGGCTGCTGTTTTAGGCTATGAACCAAAAGAGAAGAGGAGGAATAAACGTAATTAAATCATGACTGGAGGCATTTAAGAAGTGCCGGAGGAAGACAGTCATCTCTATAATCTGCCTGTCAAAAGTGAAGGAATGCAGTTTCCAGTCTAAAGCCTGGGCATTAAGTAATAGTAATGCAAATGACACGGAATTTTGCCTTGTAGCAATGAAGATGAAAGGGTGTTTGGTACATGTGCTTGATATTTACATTTGTTTATTTTAGTGTTTTAAATTAAGACAACAGAAGGAAACACTGACCAACGAAATTAACTTTGGGGATTATGGCATAGATGCGATTCCCATTAGTATTTAGAAATGTTTCTTGTTCATTTAATTTATAAAGCACGTTAAAAAGTGTATTACTGAGATGTTTTAAAATGAAGTTTGTATACACGCTTACAAAAAAGTATAATTAGACCATCATTAACAAATCCATTGTAGCTAAGCTTGTGTTTATCAAACAAAAATATAACACAAACCCAACTAGGGACAACTAGATATTTATGTGCCTTGTTGACCTGAGACAGTACAATTCTTGTCGGACAAAAATGGCTCCCGTTGAGTACCTGTGACTGCATAAAATGTATTTCAGACAGTGAGGGTTTGCATATAGAAATTAAATGAGTAAGAACACATGAATGTTTTTCTTCTTCGGTTAAAGCAGTGGCTGTTCACATGTGACCTACCATGGCTTTTGCAACTGTCCACTGGAGGGGGACATTATACACACATATGTATCACTTTTAAAATAAATAAATAACCCCCCAAAGAGTATCACTGAATCATAACCTGACCAGAACTTTCCGAATGTTCACCTGCTGTTCTGGCTAGTCAAAGGCTGGTGTAGCTTGGGGTTACTGTAGACTGGGGCATGAAGGAAGGGATTATTTTGGGTTGGTCAGAGCTCTATTATGAAAAACTTTCACTAGTATAAATACAAATAGGTAAAGCATAAAGCAGGTAGGTCTGACACTGAACTGACTACTGACTGATAAAGTGTAGGATTCATCATTCTAATGAGGCTGAAAAATATAGACTCAGAATGACACATAAATATGTACATATATTTGTGCAAACAGGGAATTTAAGAAACATCATCATGAAATGTTATGGCTCATTTTACCTTAGTTGCTACTGTTAATAGCAATACACTGTTAGAGGCAAGCTATAAAATTACATATTTTTTTTACTCACTAATGCAAACTGCACAAAAGACCACAACGGAAATTTTATTACTAGTGGCAAACAAATATTATTGTTTGTTTCTGAAGTTCTTGAACTATTTTTACATTGGGAATGATAATGACTTTTTTTTTGGTAAGCAGCTAGTTTTGTTGCAGGTTCTCTCTAGCTGTATACTAAAGTTCATGTACTAACAAGGCACATACGATTTTAGATTGTCCAATAAAGGCAAAGAACTCAAGAGTGTGCCTGGAACATCTATAAACTGTGATGCTAATTAAAATTTCAAAAGGAAAGGAAGATGATGAATTAGACTGCTGTGACTTAACACGGGTTTATTTTTTTCAGTACCATTAGAAAGTCTCTCTCAAAAAATAATAAAAAAAAAAGTATAATCCCTTATCCCTAAATTTTCCTGGTAGCAGAAGAATTTGACCATGCAATTCCATTATTTTGAGAGCTGAGTGACTAAATCCAGTGCAACTCAGAGAAATTAACTCTGCTACACTGATTTATCATGATCACTGTCTATTAGTCAATTCTAAACCCCTAGACCTTGTGACAAATAAAGTATTCCAGTAAGTGCAGCGTTTTAAATTCCAGTTAAATTACATTCTGCTTTTTAAACTCAATTATCATGAAATCAATTGTAAGATTTCTTCCTACTGTGAAGTATGAAGAAAATCATATTCTAACTTATAGCAAATGCTACATTTTTTGCTGTTGTATAATTTATGGTGTCCTACTGTATGTACTTAAAGCAGGGTAAAAAATTCTTAAGGTCAACTAAAGTACTCAAAAATTAGCATCTATTGAAATGAACAGATTTAGAAATAGTTTCTATTTGAATTTGTACAATTAGTCTTCTAAAACATATGAAGCTTTCCAAGGCTTAAGAAATGCAAACTAAGGGAGAAAAAGCATGGTACAAGAGAAGCCTGTAAAATCTGTCTTAGTTGTCTGTGGTAGGAGATGTTTGAAATACAAAGAGGAACTCTGGAGTTTGAGGATCTGGGATCCGATTACTAGCTGATTTTTGGGGTGCAGTTTCTCATGCAAGACTCTGCAAACATACTACATGTAGTTAATCCTTGTCCCATATTAAAGTCCCCTGTACTCCATGGCATCCTCAGCCTTTTTATTCATGATGAAGTGACTAGGACACTTCATATCATAAGCCATGCTTGAATGAAACCCTTAGAGTTTTGTGAATTTCTAGAGTATATTAGAAAGATAAAGTACTACATTAGCATGTGTTACAGTGGAAAGGCAATCCCACTGTAACCATCTGGAAGTAACATATTTAAACGTTTTATTAGATGGCTGATATATTAGCAGAACAAAAAAGATTGCATTTTGCCTATCAAAAGATTATGCATACTCAGAGATGTTATGGAAGATGCAAACTAGCAACAAAGGTGGATTTTATTTTGAGAGGAAGGGAAACCTATTTTTTGCATATTTGTGACTATCATTGGTAAATAATGTACTTGTGTGTGTCAGGGAGTGTCTAGCTTATTACTAACAACAGCCCCATGTACCTTCCTGTAGGGGAAATTAACTAAACTGAAACTTCAACCAACTAAAGTCAGCAATCAGTTGAAATAACAGAGCTTGACAGTGACTGAGGTGGTATTTATCTAGGGTCCTGACAGCTGAGGTATATCTAAATTGCCAGAGAAAAGGTATTTATAACTGGCAGCCTAAAAATTGTGTGTTAGATTTATTTGCTTTCCGATAACTCTTGTCCGAGGCACTTTAAGGTCAATATGCTTTCTGTGATGTGCCCCTTACAGAATCGAGTTCTTTCATTGAATTTCTCATTTGGGGGAGTTGTGGAGGGAAGAGGGTGTATATATATACGTGTGTGTCTAGGCTTTGCCATAATCCTTTGCTTCAGAAAAGTTGAGAAGTTCCAAACCTCTGTCAAATGCTTTTTTTTTTTCACCTTTCTAACTGTTATTTGCATCTATGTGACTGAGAGTATATAAAACTAATTTGTAAATAGCTTTTCATTTTAAGCTGTGTTACTTTGATGTCTCCTTCTCATGAGTTATCTACTGAATAGTACTTATCAAATGAAAGGGGTCAGCCATTAAACAAAATGAATTCTTAATTGTGAAGGCTGTTAATTTCTCTTTTTAATTGCTTTTTTTTTGGCTAAATTAAGGGGCAGACAGAAGTTCTGAGGCCACAGCTGAGCAAGATGTGGCCTTGCTGATCTCCGATCTTGGAAATTTCTTTCTTTGCCCTACGCTATGCTTCCAAGTCTGCCATATGTATCAAGCGCCTTCCTTACCATTCTGATGCTGCACTTGCTATGTGCTTGCAACATGATGATTTTATTGAAAAAGGATCCTAGTTACATCCTTCTTACAGTACTAATTCCAAAAGAAAGCCCTTCCACATACTTAAAGGCATTTTTGTACTCTGTTAGCTTTGCTTGCTTCTTTAATGGATTTCTGAGCAGCGAGAGTGAAATAGACACTGGATGCCTAGCGAATGGACTCAAAGGAAGTCCTCTGCAACTTCTTCAGCTTTCGTGGAAGCTAAGGTAGCTAAATTTTTTATCTTTTAGTTTTTCAGCTTTTTTGGGTTTTTTTTTGAGAGGGGTTCCTTTTGTGACTTTGTTGCTGATATGTTCTTCAGTTTAAAACAATGATCCTTTGAATTTCCAGAACTTCTATCACAATTTTTGGGAATCGAAGTTTTTTCTAGGACATTATTTTAACAGGGAACTGTATGGACCAGCACTTCCATAATTGGAGCTATATATGAGTGCCATAAATGAAGCATTCTTTAGATATGCATTCCAGTGTCAATTTAAGCAGCTTCATGCACTCTCATTTTCTTTTGAAGCAGTTATTTAGAGAGCACTTGGTTCCACAGGAGGGAAACTCATAACTGTACAGTGTTTTGAATATGAACCTTTAGATTTATTGAAACATTTGTTTATAAAGTCAATGAACATGTCATACAGAAAAGACCAATGAAACCTCCATAACATAAATTTTATTTTATTGATTTATTAACTCTGAAAGAATTCCCATTTATTGTAGTACTGCGTATATAATTTTCTTCACCAGTCTCTAGGACCCTGTCAAATTCACTGTTTGCTTTTTCTAAAAAAAATTCTAATGCCTTCATTTATTATTATTTATTTTTTTATATCTGAGTATTTGTTTAAGGATTTATCTCAAAGTCACCAGTAAACAACTACTTATTTCAGTCTTGGTGATATTAATTGATTTCAATGGAAATGAGGTGTCAGAAAGTCTTTGAAGATCTGGGAGTAAATGACTGATAACTCTGCAGACTGCAATGACGTCATCTGTCTGCATACATGACTTAGGTAATTAAATGTTTCTGGGGATCTGGTCCGTAGAAATTAAAGATTTGACTACAAACTTCTGGAGTGTTTGGTCAAAAATTCATGCTGGAAGTTGATTGTAAAACTAAGAAAAGAATTCTTGACGCAGTTCATGCTTTTATCTTCTGGTGTCATCAAAAACTCTCACAGTTATTCACTCTTTGTATGTAAACTACTTACAGTTCAAGTATTGACTATTTAAACTGTGACCAATTAAATATTCAAAGATGACATTTCCTATATGTTCAGAAGAACACTTAATTTTTCCATGAAAATTTACAGAAGACTTAAAGACTAAGACTACAATTTTAGTCAAAAAATTAATGTACATAAGCTACCATATACAGAAGAATCAGAACCATAGTGTTTTGACTAGCATATATTTTTCAGGCCAGTAAACGTAATACTTTAAGTTTCTCTTCTTATTTCATCCCTTTTTTTATCATTCTGAATTGGGAGTGAGCTGAGCCTGATAGCTCATCAATGATCTTCATCCTCCTCTTGCTTCATTAGATCTCTTGCCTTACTGAAATTATTATAAATGAAAATAGTTATAATGAATTCCTTGTATAGAACAATATGTTTAATTCATTAAATTTGTACTAGGTTTGTTCAAATTTAAATTAATATTTTCCCTAGCAAGTTTTTCTGTCTTACAGGAATACAGGATCAGAAAGTACTTCTCAAGTCACTGTATTCTGTCATTTGTTAATGAAGAATCTTTTCATAAACTTGTTGATCTCCCCTGACATTGACCTCACTTTTGGGAAAAACAAACATTTGCTTCCACAGATTGTTACAGAACCCCACTGGTCTCATGCATAGCTATCAGCTTCTGATTTTCTCAAGGTTGCTTTATATATTTTCTTGTGGACAGCTTATACAGAGTTCACCCAAAACATCATTTGGGGCAAACATCACTAAATAACAAGTTGCCAAACAAATACTCTTTGCAATAAGAATGAAAATTAATTTGTTCGATTTCATCAGTACACATTGGTTTGGAAAAGAAAAAAAAAAAGGAAAAAAGAAAAAAAGAAACAGCAGCTATTACCTTTAAACTAAGCATTCTGGAGTCATGCTTTTCTGCAATTAGTGTCACAGTGATGAACATTCCTTAATACTAGTCCAGAATATTAAATCTTTGAAAATGCACGTTGAGGAGATCAGAGACTACTTCTGGGTTTCTGTTCTAGTTTTGTGCTGCCCTGATTGAAGGGACCCTTGTAAGGCACAGCAAGGCACACGTCCAGGGGAGCATGCTGGACTGAGCAGCACTTGCTGACACTCCTGACAGCCATCTGTGCTGAGCAGAGCCCGCTTGCAGGGAGCGCAGAAGACAAGAGAAAAAATTTTGTGGGCTGCAAGGGAAATGAGAGAAATAAGTGACACCTATAAGTGCAGTGTTGATCCCACTTGGGAGCTTTAACTTGGACTCTTAAGCCAATTAAATACTTAAGTATTCTGTTTTTTTTTTTTTTAACCTTCACCTCCTTGTATACCTTTTGGTTTTGATGGTATTTCTGCTTCTCTTAAATCTCCCCAAGGGAATGTAATTACATAATAACATATTCCACAGTAAAATGCACAATCATCTTAAATGATGAGGTCATTAAAAAACAGACTGCACTTCTGAACCTTACCTGCTCAGCAGCTTTTTACCTCCTGAAATTAACAGTGGTTTGTGGATAGCTGGGTCTAAGATTTTTCAAAAGAACTTCTCGCTCCTAGTGGTGAAGAAAGCAAGTGCTTGTGCTGAAGATGTGCGTGGAGACCAAAACGTAAAAAAACACCATCTGTGACCTAAACTGCGTCTGTTGGTTGGCCACTAAAAGAGGAGGAAGGTTTTAATTTACTAGCCAGACAGCTTTCTCAATTTTCTTGTCAGAAAATATCTTTAAACTGCAATACAGTTATGACAGCTTGGATAACAGCGTTTAGCTATACTCCAGCAGCTTTTAGATTTTACATGCTATATGCCTAGGCCTGTCAGAGAGACCTGTGCCAGACACAACACTTCTAAAATAATTTTTTTTCTCTTGTTCTTGCATTTGCTGAATGTGAAGTCTTGTAGTCTCTTGGTACGAATTTTAGAGTTTTTCCCCCCAGATGTGGATTTTGATTTCACTTTATTATTAGTAAAACTGAACTAACAGGCCTTCATCACTATTTTAAAAAGCTGAAAAGGCATATTCCTTGAAAGACGGGTAGGAAACTTGTTTTCTGTGGTGTTGAAACCTGGTGAGTTCTTATTTCTTTCAAATAAGCTTATTATTTTTTTAATGACAGCATCTATTAGCTAATAGATCTAAAAATACTGAGTTAATGAGTAACAACAGTATCTGCTTACCTTAATGAACAGTAGATCTTCATGTGGCTCTGCTTGCAACACCCAAATTGCAGATGGTTAATTATGTTTTTTTAATCCAGTGGGACCAGTTTTAAGAGAATAACCAAAGTTCTTCAAATGGTGTGTATGAATGTCATGATAAATAAAGTGTGAACTGAATTTACAGCATTACTGTAGAATGCATTTTCCATCCATGTAAGCAGCTTTGTTGGCCCAAATGTCAGGTGAATTGCTGTATGAAAACCTCACTTTGTAAAGAGCTAGTGTTGTTGCTGTAATCAAGTAATGGCTGACATGTATGTAGGCATAGTAATGTATTTACCAGACAGGATATAAATATTTTTCAAGATAGCAAATTATGAGCCACTCATGTACAGCTTTGTCTTACACTTTAATTTCTTTAGACTTTTGATTTAGGCTAGCATACATCATACCTACCATAAGTAGTCCAGAAGTCAGGTGTTTAGTCTAGGCTTGTCATCTAATCTCTCTTCAATAGTCAATTCTGCTGAAGAATAGGTTGTTCTCCCCATCTAAAGGCAAATGTTCAAGCTGAGTGAGATAAATTACCTTCCAAAGGCATTTTTCTACCTGTTCAATAGGTAAGATCTTGGGTGACCTTGTATTTTTCAATTTGCAATCTTTTTCTTATTGGATATAAATAAAAGTGATTTTCCTGCTCTGTTGCCAGTTAAGCATGTAGGTCTTTATGGTTATACCTATCTTCATGGATTTTACCAATTATTATGGAAATGCAATTTATTGTTGAAGAAAAATTGTGTTACCTGGACTATACACTTGCATGCTAGTCTAATCTGCCTTTCAGATTTTGAGAATCCCAAACATAAAACTAAACATCTTTTTAGATGTTCTCATGGCATTACTCCCTACAGTAAAAGCTGTCAATTTCCCTTAACAAGGTTTGCAAAGAAACCCCAAACCCTTAATGGCTTCCCTAAGTAACCAGGAGTTAGCTTAACTACATATTGTAAGATGTACCTTCTATCTTCACACACACATGTGCACACCCACCCACCCACCCTCCTGAAATTGCTATCAATTCATTTGATGACCTCCAGTTTTCTTGCTGGAAGAGACAATGATACTGGTTGCTGTTCCTGATTTTGTATATCTCAGTCTTATGCCCTTTAGTTAACTCTTTTTCTACCTGAAAAGACCTAGTCTATGCAGTCCTTCTTCTTACGGATGCTTCCATTCTGATAACATCTGCTTTGGACTATATGGGACTAGACTCACGCATCATACTTGAAATGGGGCGAGCTATGGGTTGATTCAGTAACCTGACCATGTTTCATTTTGTTGCAATATTTCCTATTTTTTTTAGTATCATCTGATTTATTTTTGATCATTGTTGAGCACTGAACTGACACTTTAGTAGTGCTATTAATTGCTACTCTGAAATATCATTTCTGAGTGGTGATAGCTCTTTATTTTATATATAGAATTAGGACTGTTTTATCATATGTATAATTTTAAACTTACCGGCTTTGAATTTTATCTGCTGTTTAGCACCCAGTCAGCCAAAGCTGTAGGATTCTCTGCAGTTCTTCACATTTGACCTTTGTCTTTTCTGTCGTGAATAATAGTGCAGTTGTTTTTTTTTCATTCATCCCTTGTTCAGACCTCTTGTTAATGGACTGAATGACCAGTTACCAATTTTTACGTTTCTTTTTCTATCTGGGTCATGGTAGGTGATTCTTTCTTTCTGCCATACTTCTGGACAGGTTGTAGTTTGTGCTTGCTTAAGTCACCAGATTTCTGGGTTTTTTTTCGGTGTTTTAAGATCTATCTCAAATGTTCTCACTAGCCATGGTAATAAGGAATTAATCAGCTGTGTTTATGATGCCTACTCAAGTTGATTTTTGAGTAAGGTTAGTAAGATTTGAACTACACTACTGGAGAAATTCCACTTGTAATGGAAATCTTTCATTGGGGAATCGATATCTGAGTTTACTCTGCAGAGAACATGACAGATATAGTCTATAATTCTCTCTTGTACATACAGTCAGCATTCTGAGTTCCTTATTATCAGCTGCTTACGTGTCCTCTTTTCCTTTTTCTTTTTATTACTAAGGCATGTTAGTTTATTACTTCAATTTAAAAAAGCCCAAAACAACAAAAACCCCAACCATATAATAATTCTGAGATGTCAGAAGGCGAATTGGTGACATTTAATATCTTTGGAGACATTATCACTAGCCAGTAAAAATTAAAAAAAAATTAAAATGCCTTCACCCAGAGAAAGTACAAAACCTATAACACTTCAGTAAAAAAAGTACAGTTTTTGAAGAGAAATCATGAGGTGTTTCTAGCCTTTTATTAAAAGTTCTGACATAGTTCTATAGCAAAAAAGTAGTTAGAGATAGATAGGATGTTTTTGTTCACAGTATACTTAAGGACTAAAGCTGTTCTGCAACACTGGTCCTCTGTCTGAGAGCTGAAGACAATGGTTCAAATGCTTATCTCTGGTACTTGCTTTACAGATTCACACTGTAATGTGTGCATCTTTTCACAGACTCCCACTGAAGTCATGGGTCTTGTGATTTACAGTTTAAACTATTCAGATGGCAGCTAGTAGCTGTAAGCAAATGTGCTTATACAGATAACCTTTGCACAAAGTTTTGGAACATATAATTCCTTGTACTTACGAGGATAAACAGAAAAGATTACAGTCATTGGAAAACCATGTATTTTTTAAGAGCGATACATTTTTATCTAGCTCACATTTTTGAGAAGATCATGAGATATTCACTCATTTTGAAGACGATAGACAAGGTGTTGCTTGTGTTCACTCACCTCAGTTGGCCTTATATCTACTTTAAGCTCTCTTCTACAAAAGGAAGATCAACCATATCCTTTCACAAACTGTTTCAGTTTCTATTCAAAATTTTCCTAGGCAAACCCTGTTGTAACTTCTTTCAGGATCTCCTGAGACCTCTTTTCAGCCTCTTTCTCACTTTGTAATATTGCTGTCAACTTTCCCCTATTTAAATTCCAAACAACTTTCTACAAAGAAACTTGCATAAGCTGTTTTGCCAAGATCTGATTTAACCGCTTATCTCCTTAGTTGTGTGTTAAGCTTCCATAGTAGACTATTATCCTTAGATGAACAGATACGTATTTAAAACAGATACGAATTTAAAAAAACCTGGAAGCCAAGTGAAGCGCTAAGAAGCAAGAAGCGCTCTTGATGTCTGACAAATCAACTAGAAACTGTAAGCTGTTAGACACCTCAAATCACGATGCCTACAAAGAGTTATATTTTCTCCAGCTCAATAGGGATTTTTCCAGCAGTTCGTAATAATCAATTTTTAAACTTAAAGCTTCATCTGCTTGCACCTATTGCATTTACTGAAAAGGTGATGAAGGTTTCCTGCAAGCTTAAATGTAACTCAAAAAAAAAAAAGGCACTAAATAAATTTGGTGGATTTTTTTCCTTTTTCTCTCTTTTTTCTTTCTCTTTTTTCCTCTCTTTCTTCAACAAAAGACATAAATTAGTTCCTTTGTTAGTTAACTTTATTATCTTAGCAGATGACACTGCTATATTCATGAATAGAGAGGGCATTCTAAAACCCTGTAACAATCGATAGCATACTGGAAAAGAAGCTTTACTTTGATCCTTAGATGCTACTTTTATCAAACGATAACCAGGGATCAAGTCCAAACTACAAAAAATATTTGTGCCTGACATCTAGTGTGTGGGAGTGGGGAGCTTTTCTGAGCTCTTTATGAATGAAAATGCTCTCAGCCACAACTCTCCACTGGGCATTTTTTACAACTGTAATTGAAGATGCCCAAGGTGATTGCTTAATCAACCTGTTCTCTAGCATATTAAAATTCACCGTGACTTGCACAGCTACCTGACTCACTGGGGGAAATCTGATGTAGGGTTGTCTCACAAAAATAGTGCCTGATTTCAGCACAATCTAGTGTCTAACTTGATCATATCCTCCAAAATACTCTTCCTCCTTGGAGAGCATGTTAGCATAGTATAAGAGCAGATATTACCTCTTCTCTGTGCCTCTAGGTCTGTTTCCGTTAAGTCAAGTGAGTATGTGATTCGCGGCTTTTAACCTCTGCTCTCCTCAGAGACAACATGGAGGCAGTTTCCAGCATAGCTAATCTGACTTTTCCACCAGCTTCTTGGCTTTAATTGGTCTTACCTTCTCTTCAGTCTTTGGACCTGGTTGAAACAGGATTCTGATAAACATAGATTGTTCCTGGGATATTTATACTATCAAACATCCTCTACCCTTAGAAGTGTGATTGCATGATGATCTATGCTATCATAACATTTGAAGCTACTACAGGAAATAACTCATATGCAGGGATTGTAGTCTTTTAAAATTTCCCTGAAGACACATATTCAGCAGAAAATCCTAGCAGAATAAGCCTCTTTCTGTGCGATATTGGTACTTTAATGATGTCCCCAAATTAATGCATTCTTAGAGGTAATGGTTGCTGTAACAAAAGTTAATTTCATATGCAGAAGGACCACATACTGTGATAGTTGGATTTTTAATGTTTTTGAAGTTAAATAATAGATACAAGTCATCTGTTTTACATTCTGCACTACAAATTTTTACTCTCTTTTTTCAGTACTTCTTTTTGGTAGTATGAAAGATAGTATTTCAAGTCCCCAGTGGTTTTCCAGCTGTCAGCATCAGCTTATTGCAAACCTCTTAGTAACTATTCATATTCATCATTTATGTCATCACTAGTGGTGGCCACACCGTATTATTCACTCCTAATTTGTCTTTCATGCTTTGCTTGGGTAACTCTTCTTCTAGTGGCCTTTCCTCAGCTTTGTTTATGAATATCATCTGGCATAGGACCTGTGCAGGAGGCAGCTCATCGTGCCCGTGTAACTCTGGCGACTTGTTTGCACCACGGACAGGTGGAGTTTTATTTATTTATATAAGCTACCTTACTAGGCTCAGTAGGTATTCTCGAGGTATTTCATTTGGAGTAAAGGAATAACTCTGAGGTTGTAAATTAACTTTTTAAGCTAATATGTTTAAGGAAACTCTGATTTAGGTAGAACAAAACCAATTTTCTTTTCAGTAATTTTACTTTTTGGTTAAGTCTCTTCTAACTAATGGCACCCTGAAATTGATGGCATATTTTTCACACAGTGTCTGCTTCCAGAGNAGTATTTCAGTATTAAAGTATTTTTAGTTTTTTTTCAACCCGTAATTGTCTCTCCATTATTCTCTCTCACTTCTATTATGGGAAGGGAGAGAGAGGTTAAAGNGCTCAGTAACCTCAGCTAACTTTATGTACCACATTGGAGGGTTGGAAGTGGAAGAGTGTACAGGGGTTGCACCTGCATGGAGGAGTGGACAGGACAGGTGACACAAAACTGTCCAATGGAGTATTCTATCCCATCTGCGTCATACTTAGTATAGAAGCTGAGGGATCAAAGNGCCTAAACCATAACACATTACTAGGGTGAATAACTTATAAACAATATCATTGGTAAACAAAAATGTGTGAGTTGTCATTCCTGACTCTAAGTCATGTACCAAACTGTATAGGACAGAAGGTTCACTCTCACTTGCATTCTTTCAGTGGAAAGTATTTTTCGTGCTCTTGAAACCTTTGTCACTGACTGTAATTCCTATTTATAATAATCAAGTAATGTATTGGAGTTGTCACCTTTAAATACAACACAAGTAAGCAACCTGATCTGCCTTTCCCTCCTGTAGGACACACAGACACACATATACCCTTTCCAGAGACAAGCATGACACCAAAGCAAGACTATAACTTAAAGATATGGGAACATATTATCAACATTTGGTAGCACTTACAGTGTAGTTAAAACTAACGGCACTGATTCTTAGAGTATGTTTGGAGGCACTGACGGTTTTGGACAAGTTTTACAGATAAACATAGGGAACTAAATCACTAGAATGTAGAAAAATTTTAGTATTGAATAGAATGCTTTTTTAAGGGAATTCTTATGTTTTGGGGATAAGACTATTACTCTTGAGGCTGGCAAATTCGATACTATAATAGCAAAAAATACACTAATTCCATACTGCTTACATGAGCGTGTGTCTCTGCTTCTCTACATCACCTGATGATCAAGGATTTCTACAGCAATCACGATGACCTTTGTGGTCTGCAGTAAGTGTCAGATCCACAGAGAACCTCAAATAATTCTCTGGCTATGAGTTTCTGAAATGCTGTAGTTTTTCATCTCAGTAACTGACATATCTGTCACTTGGCAACTTTATTCATGCAGATTTTCTAAGAAAAAATGAAATCTTTTAATAGTGCATGAAAACAATCCATCAGTCATGGGAATATATTATTATTTACATTTTTCAAATATATTTTTATTTATTTTCAAAAAATTAAAATACAAAATGAACTGTATGAGAAAAAAATACCCTGTTTTTATTCTGTCTTAACTACAACTGAGAGACTTTCATACCCCTCTTGACAAAAATACTGCAGCAGATTTGAAGACCTACAGAGAAATCTGTTATTAGCATTATATTCTAAATTCTTAAAGAAGTAAATTCTATTTAGATATACTATTCAGATTAAAATACATATTCACACTATTAATTATCAAATTGTTGATTTTTCTAGTAGTCTCAAGGTTAAAGTGATTCCATGGTATAATGCAAATTCCTCCAAAGTCTGATTCAGTGGATACTCTTGTTGCCCATATTGAATTGTACGCAGTAGACCAATAAAAGCAATCTGATTGATCTATCTCGTTATGGTTTTGATGGCTTCTAAAGCACTAGCTGTAAAATAAGCTAACTGGAAAATCAACGCTTTAGTGACCTCTGAGGACTCTTCATCAAGTGGGTTGGTCTAAATCATGTTATTTTAAATTTAGATAGTCCATTCACAACACATTTTATGTAACAAACATTGACTATTTGTGAATAGCCTCCCTCCCCTGTTGAACATGGAACCTATTAAGGAAAATTCTCCAAGTAGCTGGGAGCAAGCCTTAAAAAATTTAGTTAAGTAGTGAGTGTTTGGGTACTAAAATCTTCAGAGAGGCTACCCACCTGCAAACTCTAGTTTGTCAATATTCCAAGTTTTCCACAACCACATGCTTCCCTTAGCCCCTTATTTTGATCATTTCTCAGTTACTTGTTTGTATAATGAGAATCTGCACCTGCAGAGCTGAAAAGGCCACCTCCCATAGTTGACTCATCTATAAGGATTGCTCCGGAAAGAAGAGAATAATTTTGTTTTTTCTGGTCACAGGAAAATTAATCTATACGTTTGCATTATTTCAAACATCTTTTGTATGTTTGGAAATAATAATGCTTGTGAATCAGAACCATAAACTCAAATAAAAAACATGAGTAAGTTTAGTATTTAAGTTTCTTGTGTGTTTATTTTCAAATTATCTTACAATCTCTATGAATACCTTAGTTGCAAGTAGTTGAAATTAACACTGAGGCTTACTGTTGAGTTTCTGCTTTGTGATCAGATGATAAAAGATATTACTTGAGAAACTTGTAAGGTTCTTGCTCAAAGCTAAAAGTGTAACATTGCTGAATGTAACTTTAAAATATTTTGACTAGAGGAGCAATTCACAATGTCATTGGGTGCTCTTGGTAAGTCTGGCTTGATTTGTAATTGAATTTTTATGTTTTCTGAAGAGTTTCTACTCACAGAAGTAGCAAGCTTTCTTTAGAATCTGATTTAAGATGTCTTAAGCAAAACTAGTTTTAATTTGAAGAAATCACTAGTTTTTCCCCTGAAGTACAAACCACATTGATTAGTTAAAATTCAAGTGCATTGATTCATTCAGGTTAATCCTGTGGCGTTGGATTTTTACAGTGGTAATAACACTCCATCATTTCTGAGCTACACATATATCCCTCTGGTGAAATGAAGTCCATCAAACAACTATCAGGAACAGGAGGAAAGGTAATTTCACTTAAATACTGTCAGAGGGAATAGCCAAATTGCCCTTTTCTTAATAGGTAACAGTGTAGAGGTTACTGGCATTACACCATTAAAACTTTCTGAATTTATTTTCTTCTGAAAACTTTTTTTATAAACAAAAGGTGAGTGCCCACATGTTGGGACTTGTCCGAATTACAAAACCAAGAAGAAGACTGGAGCCTGTCTACCATGACTCACATCTGGGCCCCGGCAAGCAGCAAGCCTCTGAGACAGCAGGTCTCCTGCATCAGCACGTCTTTGGCCATTATCACCCAGCACTCTTTGTTGTGCTGATCTAAGCTGCGGATCTGGTACAGCCGGCCCAAATGCTTCCTCTGTCAGAACTTGCTGCCCGACACCTATTTGCAGATGAATATATGTAGGAAGAGAAGGAGCCACCTTCCGCTCACAGAAGCCACAAGCCTCCAGGCTCCACTACTGCAAGAGTCTCTATGCCTGCTTAAGCATACATGCTTATTCCTCTTCCTGTGCTATATGTGTCTTGGGCTTTGCCCTTCAGAATCACCATAAAGAGCCCCTTTATCACCCCGTTTATCCCCCCTGGTCCTCCCCCTGCTGGCACAGAGCCTCAGCTCCAGCAGACATCCTGCTGCCGCCCTCCACCCCGGCCTCAGGAAGGGCATAGGGTACAGGGGGGACCCGTGACCCAAGTGCTCAACAGCCGCGTCCTGCTGTTGGGTGTGGGTTGAGGCCTCTGACCCTGGGATCACTGCAAACAGGGCAGGGGACCTGTGGTGGCAGCTCTGCTGTGCCAGCTCTAGCAGTAAGGTGCAGCCCTGAGCAAAACCGCTGGGACACCAAGTGCCCCCTCTGTGTCAAGTGCAGCCTTAACTGCCCGATTTCCGCCTGCATATCCTGCAGGTAGTGCTCCTGGTAGCTGACAGTTCCCTGGTGTCAGGTGAATAGGAAACTGGACACAACCTTGCTACTCCCCCAGTGAATTTTTCTGATTGACAGGCAAGTTCTTGCTCCTGGCTCCAACTGCAGCTCACACCCGGTGAATGCGGTGCCTGACACCCACTCCTCCCTCTTGCTTTGTGCTCCAAAGAGGGTGCCGTACCAGGTCCTAAATTCAGTTGCTAATAGCCAGTTTTTAACATGTTTAAATAAATCTCTTTTGAACTAGTAGTTCTTTTTCTTTTTCAATTGTCTTTAAATAACATAGGTACACCCAGCAAACAATTTACAAAATTAAAGACCATGTAATACTGAAGTGTCCCAAGAATGTGGTAACAACAAATGGGGTAAAGTATGTGAATTGTCAGCTTTACAGTTGTTTGGTTGGTAGGATGTAGGGAGGGCTCAGAGGAGAAGCCTGCTCCCTGCTGCATGCCTCAGTTGTAACTCGTTATTTGAAAACCTAGTATTTCAAGAGAGTTGTAACTGTTCCCCATGCTTAAAGAATTTTCTGTTTGGAAAGTTTCTTCCACTTTTTTCTTTCTTCTTTAAAATAAGCACTGTAAGAATTGCGCTTTTTTTTTTTTTTTTCCCCTGAAGTAACCCCCATCTGAAGGGATTTAAGAGTTAAATCACTAGCAAAGAACAACATCTTTCAAAAGGTAGTCAGCTTCCCTGTGTTCTCAACAGGTGTAAAAGGGACAAGACATTCCTTTTTTTTCCCTATATTTTCAACAGATGACAACAGTTGAGAGAAACTGACAATGATTACATTAGAGAAAGTTAATTTGCATTTTAGTCCTATGGAGTATAACAGAAGGAAAAAATCAGTCTGAAGAAAGGCACATCAAACCAAAGACAGCGTTTATTTCCACTTCACTAAAATAAGGAAATATGTAAATCATATGTAACAGACCATTCGGTGTGGAATTGCCTGAGGAAAGCGCTACTCTTTGGCCTTATTTAAAAGGAAATTTTTATTATAAAGAACATCAAAAGAAAATGTTGTGCTACTATTTTTTATCTGATTGTTTAATCAAGTCTTTTCCTTACTACCTCTTCAAAAGAAGCTTGACATTCAGTTACATTTAAATAATTAAATCTAAGTCAAGAAAACAGTAACAGCTAACCTGGACCACACCAAAGTCATCATCTTACTCTGGCTTTCCATCTCCAACAAAAGTCACTGTGGAGTTTGTGGGTATAGGACGAGAACAGACTGAAACTTCCTCTCCAGCTGCTAGCAATCCAGGACTTTTTATTCTAGATATAATATTTGCATAGACCTATTTGATAGGTGGTCTTTGGTGGATATTCAATTGAAATTTCTTTCATGAAGACATTTACATCCTTTATGAGGACTTTTACTACTTAGGGTAGCTAAAATGTCCTCTTACATATTCTAGTTGCAGTTTATATTAAAAAGTACCACTTTATGTTTTGATTCTGCTGTCTTTTAACTGAGGGTCCTGACTGTTTTTTTCTAAGAAACAATGAATCCCTGGTCATCTTCTCCTTCATTTGATACATGTATTTGAGACAAATATGTATCCAAATGTATACGTATGTATATCCAGAACAACTTCAATAGTGTTATCTGGTTCAAAAATAATAAAAAAAATACTGAATTTCTGCAAAGTGACCAATTTTATAATTACTTTGATGTTAAATTAACTACCAATTTGCTTGTAAAACTTCATCAGATTCAATTTTATCTATGGAAAATAAATGCTGTAATTTTGGAAGAATTGCTGTTTTTCTTACACACATCTGTGTGAGGTTGAATCTATTGAGTCTGAGCTTTAACTGCAAAACTGATGGTTAACTTCAAGAGATGTGTCCATAATTCTACTTGATTGATAAAAGTCATAAATTTATAATGTCTCTACTTTAGCTAAATAATGTAAAATTCAATATATTATATTATGAGAAATATGGAATTAAAATGGTTCAATCAATGCATCTGCCCTACACCTCACATTCCCTGTGCACATTTGAAACAGAGATAAAAAGCAGCACTACTGGATTCATTAGATTACATTGCTTTTCTCCTCTCCTTGAAAAAACAGGTTCTGCTAGTTGGCGTTTTTTAAAACAATTCGGAGGCTAACTATAGGAGAAATACCCTGGCACAGAGAGGTATCCTTAGGTTATCTCAGGTGTGGTCAATCTGCCTGGTCATGCTCACTTCTGGAGTACAGATCCACATCTGGCCATTCATTTAAGACCAATCTGCTTCTGGTCCATGTATGTTTTTGAAATTGCCTGTGAAAGGAAAGATGACTTTTCCAACAAGCTGATGAATGGAGGCAGCAGAGATACAGATGAGGTTTACCTGTTTTAACTGAAAGAGAGCAGGCCAAATGCAAAGACTGCTTGCAACAATAGCTTTGGAAGGAGTAAGTTTCCCCTGCTCAGTTCAATTAGGGCAGTGACTTTAAAGCCTTGTCATTATTCAAACAACAAATTACCCATTTTTCTGCTAATCAGAGCATTCAAAGAGAAAAGGAATAATGATAGCTGATGATTTGCATTCAGAATATATATGGAAGAAAGAATTCAATTGGTTGATGGAGATCTGAAAAATTTATTGTGATGTGCTCTTTGGTGTCTGGTTGACAAAGCGTGCATTTGGAAGGTCTTGGAAAGCAACTGTTATATTTTTGTCTGTAAATCACTGCATAATTTCTGCAGTAAAGAAATGTTCTTCTGTTGGGAGGATTAACATAGCTTTTCTGATGTCAGATTTTGGTTCCATAAAACTGAAGTTTGAGAACTAAGAACTAACACTTTCTGTATTTACCCTCTGGTCTTCTCCTTTACTCCATAATCAAGTAAATGAAGCCTGAAATGTGTTGTGTTTTGAAAGTGTATTCTGGTGATAAGTAGTCTGAGCATGACTCATCAAAGGGACGGTGGATGGGAGACAGCGAGGGGGATAATGAAACTCAGACTGTATTATTTATTTGAAGGAACTGTATGACAGATGCAGAGCCCATTTCACTTTACAGTCCAGCATTCTTGTTTTAAAAGATGAGATTTTTTGTCCTTTTTAATTAGGTGAGAATGAAATACTAGAACACTAAATTCAGGGGTTTATTTTTTAAAACCTTTCACTCCCTGCAAGAAATATTAACTGCCCAACTCCCTTGGAAAACAAATTGTCTTCACCTTAATTTTGAAGGTAAATAGAAATGTAAAGAGTCTATCATAACACTTTAACTCTGCTAACATGCACAGCTGCAGCTGTTTGCAAGTTAGGACTTCACCTTGCATAGAGTACCCCGGAGTTTTACATAAAAAGAATATACTACAGGCAGATAAAAAGACTAAAACTACATAGAACAAAACAAAGAAACAACAAAAGTCAAAACAGTGAACGTACAGTGCCAAGAATAGTTATTGCTGCATTTGAAAAAGCCACAAGTGCAAGATATGCTTATATCTTACAAGTTTTATGTCAATTAAGGTGAACATTAAAATGCCTAAGTTTATATCTGTTAATATCCAAGGTCCTTAATATCCATAATACTTTGAAAATGACATACTTTATTAGGAAATTAAATGAGTTCAAGAAGCATAATCCAAGAGGGCGAAACAGGATAGTTTCTAAATATTATTGTCTTGAAAGTAATGGACACTGTGAATTGAATAATGTTTTCAGTCGATGTGTCATTGACCAGTTTTCATGAAAAGCAGTAAAAACAAAGCACTAAGCTAATTAAAATACAGAATGGAGAAAAACATTTGCTTGGTACATCTATAATTACTTTCAGGGTGCATAGGTTTCCTATGCTGGAATCAAATACTCAGAGAACAATAAAAAAGTCCATTTTGAATCTTATAATAAACATGTCATTTTATATATTAAGCACAAAATCATTTTCAAAATAGGTCTTTCTCTTTTCTCCCTCTCCACAGACTTTTAATGAGAAGGGAATTGCATCCATTGTATTCATTGCATCAATGAAATAAGAATTGGTTTATTTTTTTTTGTCAGTGATGAGAATTATCTGAACTTTGGTTTTATTGATTTGTAACTTCCAATAAGTAAAAGCTGACATGGTTACAGTGCGCTATTAGATGATACGTATTTGTATTTTTCTCTGTAAATCCCCAAAGGTAGGTATGAAGGCCTGCATACATATATGTCTGTACGTATAATTTCCAAATCTCTCCTTAGAGTCTGGTTCAAAACTTGTAAACGTCGTAATCTTGTTGTGAGAGTGAAGGCAAAGATTATACAGGAACATATGTTCTTTGCTGGACCATTCTACACTGCTGGAGTTTATCTGTTCAATTTAATTTAACTCACCTTTTAAAAACATCTCCAAAAGAAATAGGTACATTATTGAAAGAGTTACATTGCAGAGAATGCTGCTAGTGGAGATTTATTTCTAGAAACTTATTTTAAATGAGTTTCACTTTTTTTTTTTTGCCTTAGGCTTTCACTGCAAATTCTCAGTGAACTCATATAGCAGATGCCAGATGTTTAGAAATATTAATATTGCAAAGGCATGCAACTCTCCTGCTGTGGCACACAGACACACAGAGAAAACTCTATGAACAATGCAGCTAAAACCTTTAGGTTCATTTAAGTTTAATAAGCTCAGAATTTGTAGATGTTATAAAAGAAGCTATAGACAGAGGAGTTTTATTGGTGATTTTTTCATGTCTATTGCTATTTTGGACTTCTAAGCTTTGGTGTATGGGGTTAGGCTACTCGCATGAGTTTTACTAAAGCTAGTGGAACTACTTATGGTAAGAAATGAATGTTCACATCAATAGATATGGTTCAGCATGTAGGTCTTTATAGATTTATATTGCAGGAATCAGAAATTCATGTTTCTAGTTCCATATTCGTAGCCAAAGTGGATGGTCCTTGAGATACCATTCATCAGTGCTACAGGATCTTCCACCTTCAGAATAGAATCACTGATGAGAAGCACTAAAATATTTTGTATTCACAGTCTAGACTGTGACATATTCAACAGACAATACTGATGCTGTTGCATACAGGAGGATTCCATTTTGTATAAAACAAGTCTAACTTTCAGTAATAGCTCTTGAATTACCCTCAAATTTAGACAATAGTGACTTTCCCCTTACCATTTTGTATCTATTGAGAAGTGTAAGTTACAATAATTTACCCATTCTGAGATTTCATTTTTCTGGAAATAAATACTGAAATGAAAATTTTTGTTCATGTCTATTTTTTTCTGCAGTGCCCACCAGCTTTTCCTGGGTTTTCCTGAAGTGATTTTTCTCTCTTCTACTCTTTCACTTTCTGAAGATGCTGAGGTTAGTAATTTTAGAACTCCTAATGGAGTTCGCCTGAACTTGATAATTCTGATTTTCAAAACCATTGACAAGTCAAAATATGGATTCATTGTAAATCAAAACCAAAAGACAAAAACATCTCACAAGCAACACAGGCTAAGAAGCATTGTTTAGCTGTCATTGAAACAAGTTATTTCTGTGCTGAAATGATGTTTCCTGGGACTGCTATTCTTGTTTTTCTAAAGAAGCCAGAGGACTTTCTAACTTCCATATTACTGTATGGGAACTGCTGCAAGTTCTGTTTCAAGATACAGAGCGCAGGGAGCTTGAAGCATCTGAAACATGTTATGTAGTGGGGCTCATTTGCTGAAACCATTTATTTAGTATGCAAGAGAGTTCAATTTTATCAGCCCACACTGTAACAAAAAATGGGAATCCTCCAGTTAAGAAGAATTTTGGTGTAAGGATATAGCCTTAAAAACCCCCAAGTTGCCTTATAACAAATATTGTGGGTTTAATATACTCTGTTTTCTGCAGGAAATAATCAGAAATCAACCACATTTTCCACACAGAGACTGTTTATAAACATTTACTGAAGGTGCCACCATTTCTTTCCATTAGTCAATTAGAGTACCCCAGGCTTCTAAGAAACATCATATTTGGGCACACAAAGGAATAATAATACCAGTGGTATAAAACATTGTCAGTAACAGCTGTTCAAAGAAGTGAAATATGTAGAATTTCAGTCCTTGTGCTTTGCTGAAGCTGAAATATAGTAACAAGGAATCTGAGAGCTAATTACCCTAAAGATATATTGTCACGAACTCTTGAAGCAGATTATTCTGAAACATGAAAACCAGGAAGGAATGATTAATTTCTCTAGCAATAGGGGTGGATCTAGTAGTGGGAATATTAATAAAGGATCAATCTGTAATGATATAAGCTTTTTAATGCTTACTTTTAACATTTATTATGTGGATTAAAATGTGGCTAACTGAAATAATCTTCTTTCCAAAGCGGATGCGAATAATGACAGATGCCATTGCTATACAATAGAAATTACTCAGATTACTGTTGCTCTGATGTCGTTGTACTCAAACATCAAAACCATTAATAGGGAAGAATATGGATTGTATACCAGACAAATGGCTAAATGTTTCTTCCACTAATAACAGTTCTTGTTAGAATCAATATCAGGCAAATGAAAAGACTTTTTTTTCTTTTTCCTTAAAATATGTGGTCCTTTCAAGAAAAGTATGAACTAGTACACAGTGTCTTCATTTTATCAGGTTTAATAACTGCCAGTTCTTGAACTTCTATATGCTTTTATAGAATTATAGAATCATTTTGGTTGGAACAGACCTTTAAGATCATCAAGTCTAACCATTAACATCACACTACGAGTTACCACTAAAACTTCCCTGGGCAGCCTCTTCCAATGCTTGACAACCCTTTCAGTGAAGAAATTTCTCCTAATATCCAATCTAAACCTCCCCTGATGCAACTTGAGGCTGTATCTTCTTGTCCTATGGCCTGTTACTTGGGAAAAGAGACTGATCCCCACCTCACTCTACAATCTCCTTTCAGGTAGGTGTAGAGAGTGATAATGTCTCTCTTCAGCTTCCTGTCTTTTCTCCAGGCTAAACAGCCCCAGTTCCCTCAGCTGTTCCTCACAGGATTTGTTATCTAGATCCTTCAGCAGTTTTGTTGCCCTTCTCTGAACATGCCCCAGTACCTCAATGTCTTCCTTGTAGTGAGGGGCCCAAAACTGAACACAGTGCTCGAGGTGCAGCCTCACCAGTGCAGGAGAATCACTTCCCTAGTCCTGCTGACCACACAATTTCTAACACAAACCACAATGCTACTGACTTCCTTGGCCCCCTGGGCACACTGCTGGCTCATATTCAGCTGTCTGTCAACCAACACTTCCAGGTCCTTTTTTGCCAGGCAGCTTCCCAGCCACTCTTTCCCAAGCCTGCAGAGCCGTGTGGGGTTGTTGTGACCCAAGTGCAGGACCTGGCACTTGGCTGTGTAGAATCTCATACTGTTGGCCTTGGCTCGTCGATCCAGCCTGTCCAGATCCCTCTGTAGAGCCAACCTACCTTCAAGCACATCAACGTTCCAGCCCAACTTGGTGTTATCTGCAAACTTATTGAGGGTCCACTTGATCCCCTCGTCCAGATCATTGATAAAGATATCAAAAACAACCAGCCCCAGTACTGAGCCCTGAGGAATACCCGTTGTGACCAGCCAGTAACTGGATTTAACTCCATTCACCACAACTCTTTGGCCCGGCCATCCAGATATCTTTTTACCTAGAGAAGCATATGCCCAATCCAAGCCCTGAGCAGCCAGTTTCTCCAGGAGAATGCTGTGGGAAACAGTGTCAAAAGCTTTACTAAAGTCAAGGTAAACAACATAAATAGCCTTTCCCGCATGCACTAAGCCGGTCACATCATTATAGAAGGAGATCAGGTTAGCCAAGCAGGACCTGCCTTTCATGAACCCATGCTGACTGGGCCTGATTGCCTGGTTGTCTTGTATGTACTATGTGATGGCACTCAAGATGATCTGCTCCATAACGTTCCCTAGCACTGAGGTCAGACTGACAGGTCTGTAATTCCTGGGATCCCCCTTCCAACCTTCCTTGTACCTGGGCATCACATTTGCTAACTTCCAGTCAACTGGGACCTCCACAGGTAGCCAGAACTGCTGATAAATGATGGAAAGTGGCTTAGTGACCACCACTGCCAGCTCCCTCAGTACCCTTGGGTGGATCCCATCCCATAGACTTGTGTGCATCTAAGTGGTGTAATAGCTCACTAACCCTTTCCTCTTGGATTATGGGGGGTTCATTCTTCTCCCCATCCCTGTCATCCAGCTCAGGGGCCTGGGTATTCAGAGGACAACTGGTCTTATTATTGAATTCTGAGGCAAAGAAGGCATTAAGTGCCTCAGCCTTTTCTTCAATCTTGGTCACCATGTTTCCTCTCACATCCCATAAGGATGGAGATTCTCCTTAGTCCTCCTTTTGTTGTTAATGTATTTATAGAAACATTTTTCGTTACCTTTTATGGCAGTAGCCAGATTAAGTTCTAGTTCGGCTTTGGGCCTTCTAATTTTCTCCCTGCATAGCTTCATATTACCTTTGTAGTCTTCCTGAGTGGCGTGCCCCTTCTTCCATAGACCATAAACTTTCCTTTTCTTCCTGAATGCCAGCCAAAGCTATCGGTTGGCCCACTCACCAGCTGCGTCAAAAAGTTGTCTTCCACACAACCTCCTAGACTGTTTCCTCTCTGCTGTATTGTATTTCCAGCAGACATATGGTAAGTTGAAGAACAAGTGGTAGTGACTGTGAAACTTCTACCAGCTGCTTATAGAATATTTTGTCTCCTTCTTGATTCTGGTTGGGTGGTCTATAACAGACTCCCACCTTGATATCTGCCTTGTTGACCCTCCCCTTGATTCTTACCCATAAACACTTAACCCCATTGTCACCATCATTAAGCTCAAAACAATCAAAACACTCTAACATGCAGTGCCACTCCACCACCTCTCATTCCTGATCTCTCCCTTCTGAAGAGTTTGTATCCAATGCAGCACTCCATTTGTGAGTATCATCACACCATGTTTCTGTGATGGCAACTGTATTATAGTTTTCCTGCTGCACAGGGGCTTCCAGCTATTCCTGTTTGTTGCCCATGCCACGTGCATTGGTGTAGATGCATTTCAGTTGGGCTATTGATCCTGTCACCTTTTTGAGGAGAGAAGCTCTAATTACTACCTGACCATTCCCAGGTTCTTCCATGATTTCTAACCCGTCCCTTGTGTCTTTGCTATTGCATGGGACTCCATCCCCTGCCTCCCCTGGGGTGGCAGATTACAGGACCTTGATAGCACACCATGTATTTTGATCTCCATGATATCCTGTAGCTCTAGGTTTCACAGATTAAACAAAAGGTTTTTTGTTTCATTTCATGTGTGTTGCCTGAGCATTTAATGGGACACCCCTCAGTACTCATTTCATGACAAACAAAAGACCATTCTGTCTTACTCACAGGCTTGCTCTTCCTGTTGACTGGTGGAGAAGTTAAGATCAGTGGTGATAAATCTAGAGTGGCAGAGCGAGACCACTAGCTAGGACAAAGTACTCAGGATAGTGAGCTTTGGAGAAGTTGTTAACAGAGGCATCTTAAGAGCTTTGTATCTGATCTCTTGAAACTGTGGAATGCCAAAATAAAAGGCCATATTAGATAACGTGAAGCTTCATATTATCCATCAAACAGGAAAGCCTTAACACAAGCAGAATAAATGTATTCTCAGGTATTGAATAATCCCCCAAAAGAGGCAAAATTGGTTGAATATAACCAGTTTTTAATAAGGATAAGACTGTTGAAATAAAACTCACGTGTTCCTCATTTTTAGCGAATTCAAAGGCATATAAAAGCTCATTGACATCTCTCTTAAATTCATATTTAGTTCGCTTTATCAGCAAAACAACTTCAAATACTAAATAAGTAAAGATGAAAAATATCTTTGTCCTTGGTAATAAATAATATTCAGTAATAGAATGCATCAATTCAAGCAGATGTCTCTGTGTACATGTAATAATAATGCAGATATGTGCAAAATTAATTAAAATTCTGACATTTGTGACCAGTACCTTACCCCTCTAAACATCTGCAGTCTTTGTGCAGGAAAAATCCAAAGACCTTGTGCTGCTAGAGGCAGGGAAATGATGAACTTCAACATGTCATCATTGTGCTATAAATTGCTAACAAACATCTCTCTTCTATTATCTTCTCCTCACATTAGCAGGCTCTTGTAAGGAAATAATTCTCCAATAAAGAAGAACTTTACAGCGGAATATATATATATTTTAAAAAGTATTTGATAAACATCTTTTTCCTCAAACTTTTGCCCTTCTCTCCAAAATATAATGCATGGTGTCCCTTTTCTGTATAGATATTTTCCCCCACAAGGGAGCTTTATATGTTATTCCAAAAAGAAATCATAGTTCTCATTTTTCTGCTTGGGAAAATAAAGATAGAAAGGTATATTTTAAGATCATTAAAGGACTCATATTATTTTATGCAAATTACTGTATTCAGAAATACTATTAGAATACAAAATTAAAATATTATTCTTGCTGTAAATCATCGCTTAACATGTTATCATGATGACAAATTCTGATGAACTCCCACTTATATTCTTCCAAAAGAAAGCCTAAAAAAAGGCAAAAAAGCAAGGAGCTTTGGAGGTTTTGTTTGCTGTTTCTCTTAGAGACCATTTTAGGAAGAACCTACAGCAAACACTAAGCATACCATGCAGATGATTTTAGAACGTATTGTAGAAAACTGATGTCTTGTATAATAAAATAATTTGATCTTTTAAAGCTTTTTTCCCCCTAATGTTTTGTTAGTATTTCTAATTTTCATATAAATTTTACAAGACAAGAAATAAAATAAACATAGCTTCATTATGTTGGTTTGTAAAATTTGCTGTTCAAGGGTAGGATAAAACTGATGAGGAACAGAAGGGAGAAAAGCAAATCTATTGCTCGGTTTCATTCCAGAAAGTAGTTACATAGTTTATCTAGTCACCATTTTCCCCAGATGTGTATTTTTTTAAGTTATAAAAAATGTAAAGCTACAGTTGCTGAAATATTGAATATCAAAAATTTTAAGGAAAAGAAAAATAGAAATATTATTTTTGTTCAACATATTGTTCTTTGAAAAAGGCTATTTTAAGTGATTTACTACTAGAATATATGCCAAATTTATTATCTTGGACATCACAAACACTTAATTTTAAATAGAGGGACAAGCTTTATCTTATTTATAAACAGACTAAACTTTTCGCCCCACACAAACCACTTAGATATTCCTACTTAAAATTTGTATGAAAAAAAACCTTGTAGAAAGGAAATTTACTCTGTTTTCCCTTGCTTGTCATGTCAGTTACAACTATTTTCCACATTTTTTTTTCTAGAAATCCAAGTAATTTTGAGAAGCTAAACCCAGGCTGAACATTGCAAGGAAAAAAACATGCCCCAGATACAAAGTGAATTGTGCAGACAAACATCTCTGTTTAACCACCATATACCAAAGTGGATGGTATAGCCTACTTCACTGATCCTGTAAGCTTTATTTAAGGTGTTAAGTTTTTCAAAATCTTGTATTTTTCTCTGGAAAAGCACCTGGAAATGGGACCATAGCTGGAAATGTGTAGAAATTAAGTTATAGATCAGTTTAAAATGCTGATTTTACTCATGGGTTCAGGAGGTTTTGTATCCCAGTTGTAAACTCAGTTTATGGATTTCAAGTGATGATTTCTCAGGGCAAGGTTTTCCCTCTCTTAATTTTCAATTCCACGTACAAGTTTTCCCATTTATATTGTTTCTATTTTTTATTCTTTTTGTTCTTCGATTTTTTTCTTTTTGTGTTTGGAGAGAACTTTAAGCCATTTTAAATTTTTTCCTAAAAACAAAATAACAGGCAAAAAGTCTCAGCTGGAAGCAGACCAGCAAAATATCATAAAGCTCAGGGTCCTTTACTCCGTTGCACAATCAGGAAAAGCAAAGCCCACGGGTTTTTAGCACCAAAAGAAATGAAAACAATTTAGACAGTTTATGGGATGATCTTGTTTTAAATCCTCCTTAATGTTATGAAGATCTGTGACAATGGAGTGCTAAAGCTGTGTATCTGTAAACCATGAAAATACCGCTAGATGGTGCTCAAGAATACATGTAGTCCTCTGGATTTTAAACCCCATAGACTAAAAGACATAGAGGATTGCACTTATCACGATGCTAAAGGGTTTATAACTTCTAGAGGTTTAGTCTCTGAGGTAAAAATCTAGAAACTTCTATAAATTTCCTGGGATATCGGTACAGGAGGAGAATTAGATGTTTCAGAACTGCGTACAAAATAATCAAAATATTCAATGTTTTCCAATGCTAGTCATACACAAAAGGGTATACTTGATGATAAGGAGTGGCTCCATTCCAGGGACAAATGTCTTCTCCAGAGAAGGCCACTCCTAAGTTCTTGGTCACAAAAGGTTCTTTTCACTCTTCCTTGCAAGGACTTGGAGCTGTTAGTTGTTCAGGCATGTCACATATGCAAGATCAGCTATTCTTGAAAGAGTAGGCAAGATACATAGGATTCTCTAGTATTACAATTATGAGGAGTCCGGGAGGAGAAGTCAGACTAATGGTCTTTGTTTCAAGAACTCTCCAGTGTTTTAATTGAGACAACGGCCACTATTAATTTCCTGTAAAGCAATAGAATCCCTGAATCATAGCCAGTACCTTTGGTGTACATGTGCTCTAACCACTACACTATGGAAACAGCTTGGAAAGCATTTGCTTTCTTTCTCCTTCCAGTGAACCTATGTAGCGGAAGAGGAGTACCTTTTCTTGCCTTGTAGAGATCTTAGTATTTAGAGAATTTTGTCAGCTGGGAGAGATATTTGTATACCTTTAGGCAGTGGAAAGTGGGAGGGGATTTAGTTTCATTATAGTGTGTAATATAATCACTAAGTTATTATATATGCTAATCACTGAGTTTAAAAAGAAAGCAGCAGCAGTTTCACATGTTATGGGACTCTACTTATTAGGTTTTCTCTGAGAGCAGCTACCAGGTTAAGCCACAAAGGATCATAAGCAGAAGCAATTCCAGACTTTAGATAGTTCAGAAAGAATCTGTGTCAATCAAAACTGACTTGTTTTTGCTGATGAACTGTTAGGAATATGGAGAATGGTAAGATCAAATCTGAGGTACTTGGGGAACATCAGTCAGAATCTAAGCTTGTGTTTTTAGGTGCCTGCTTCTACTTTATTCCAACCTATCCATCAGGGACTGTTTTTGACATTCAGCGGTAATACTTACTGTGAAATGTCGATGTTGACCATTTCTTTCTACATATTTAATGAGATTTTCTGTCTATATGTGAAAAATCACCATAATCAAATAAACTAAGGGAAAATGAATCTATTATATTGAGTTTTGTCTGCAAAGGGTGATGGAAATATTATCCATCCTTTTTGTAGAAAACAATTATTGATTGTCTTTCACCGAGGAGGTAGAACTCAGTTCAGCTTCCTCAGTGCAAAACTATGTCCATTTTCCACAGAAAAAACAAAAAAAGTTTAAAATGGACAATGAACAGCCTATTAAAGAAAGAAAGCAAAACAAAAGAGACTGAACCTCTCTTTGTTTTCCTTGTGAAGAATGTCTCTGGCTTAAGAAAAGGGAAAAGAATGAAAAGCTTCCCTGATTGATTTTGCAACTAATAGAATAGCACAAATGCATGCAAATTAAGTTAGAATGGAGATGGAGAACTCAATTCAAAATTGGCATGAACATGAAGTTTATAACAGTAAGTGAAAACTCTGATTCCTCCGACTGCCTTCCAACAAGTGTGTTGGAAAGTTATGTAAAAACACAAACTATGAGTACTGACATTTCTATATTACAAACAAGAATTACATTACACTGTATATTTCTTTATTAATCTATACTATAGATTTCTCAATATGGTGATACTATACAGTGCGCTAAACCTAAATTAGATTTTAGTAGATCCAGAGTACTGCATGACTCTGTGGTCAGGGAAGATGATCTAGTGAAACGGCCACTTGGATGAGACCTGGTCTTATCCAGTTTCCATGTGCCTTACATGCTAAGTTCTTCAAAACGGTGGTAATGCTTGCCTTAGCCAGTAAACTGTTGTGAAACCTCCCTGTAATTTGGAAATCCAAAGTATATCAAAATGATCATGACACAAAGATGTGAACTTTGCTGTAAAGTTGCAGTGCCATATTCCCAGCAGGAGTGAAGAAAAACCTTTTCTTCTGTTGTCACAAATTCCAAGTATATTCTGAGTAAAAGGCAGCCTTTTTTCAAAATCACGGTACACAAATCAATAGTCTTGTTCTATACAATATGCCAAAATGAATAGTAGTAACACTGGCTTCCTATCACTTGTGCAATTTCCTCAGGGCTATTTTCAAGCTCCAGTGCTCTCCAGTATGGGAAGGTGAATAAGATGTCAATGGGATAGATTTAGTACANATTGTTTCTATTTTATATAAATTTTATATAATTTTTAAAATTTTATATAAAATTGTTATTTTATTTTAAGATAACCTGTGACTTGAGAATTCTTCATTTGGATACTCATTTTCTTTATCAGGGAATGCTGGAATGAAAGTGCTTAATTTTAAGCTTCCATAGTTAAAGAACTGCAACCAAGCAGCTATTGTGCGGGCAGTCATGGTAACAGATAATACAGTACAGAATACTGAACAATTTTTTCCACATGGTAATGTAGCTCATATAAATTATAGGCTACGTGGTTCAACCCGTTATCATTATGATTGGGCATTCTATAATCACTGGAACATACATTAACAGTAAAACATATAAAAAGAAAGACGATTAGCCATGAAATACTGTGTTCATTTCATATAGAAGAACGTTCAAACTGACTAAAATGCCAGTATGTGTGAGATCAGTTTATGAATACCAATGGCTGTGGAAGGAGAAATATAACAAATCAGGAAGCAGCAAGGGAGGTGCTGGCATAGGCTGGAATCATATGGGGCCATAATACATGCTTTACACTTTATTACAATTTTCCAATTAGCTGACTGCTGGAAAACACCCTGGTTTAGTGTGTTAGCTGCACAGTTTGCTGCTGCTGCTGGGTGTTAGAATGCAGAGACAATCATGCCATATTGAGAGTGTTATGGACAAACAGAGCAGAACCAC
>VXBO01009052.1:3215-17290 GCA_013400135.1 Rhinoptilus africanus
TGGCTTCTATCAGATAGCACTGTCTAAGTGTTACATTGTGCAGAGCAAATAAGGAGATGCAAAAATCACTCTCAGTCTAGCTCCATTTCAGTTCAGGAACAGCAAATGTCCACATTCTCTCTGACAAGTTTTAGAGTTTTTTTCTAATGACTGTTCTAAGAAAAGTCTTAGCCATGGATTATCTAATGGGAACAGAATTACTAAATGAAAATCATTCTGAAGAAAATGTTGAAAATAGCACATAATATGACCAAATTACTTTCAAATATACTTCTAAGCAGAATAAACTCTGCTATGAGTATAAATTCTGTGGTATTTATGATCTGTATCTTATATATCCTCAGCCCAATAAGGCTCCTCAACAACTCTGGGCATTCTACTCTATGGCTTAACTACTCTCTGGATACATCTTCTTGCACTTTGGAGAGAGTCTAAAGCAGAAAGGTACACACAGGAACTCAAGGGTAACCAACTCCCCTCTTCTCCCTCTTCCATTCTTCTTCAAATTCAACTCTGATTCTTTCTGTGAAAATACATCAATGTGTAAGAGCTGAGTCACATACATAAGCTATTGTCATTCATATGAACAAATGTAAGATGAAGCCACAGAAAATTAATTACATTATGAAGTAATTAAGTTATTGCCACAGAGGTGAGTAGCAACATGTTTACATAATAGAGACTTTAAAAGACAAACAGAGAGAAGAAGAAAGGAAACGAAACCTGCGATAGAAACCAAAATTGATCATTCTTCTCTGTCTAATTATCGGCTAGCCTCTAAAATGTTTACATGCAGCCTGAAAGTTGTAAATGTGTGAACTGAGCAAAGAGCCTTGCAGAGATAGTATTTCCACATGTGGGGACAATACTAGTTTTAGAGCAATTCAAGACAGTCCCCAGATTCTTTTCTAAAGGATGCACTTTCCAGGAATGCTGGCAGGATCAACACTTTTCACATTCACATATTGAAAGGTATAGAAAACCCAGCTTGTTTATGAATCTCTTACTTTCCTCTCTCTTCCTAAAATAATTTCTTTAGTTGCTACTCTGAGACATATCAGTTTGACAGTTTTCTCATATTCTAGATTCCAAACTGCTGGTGATGTTATGGAGAGTAATCCTGTCTTTAAAGAAACTATTTCTAAATGAACAAAGCTTTCTTATCATCCACATGGACTTATAAAAATTAGCACAACCAAGTACCCTGGCAAGAAGCAGGAGTGTAACCAAAGCTGAATGGGCTATGTTAGAAGTAATAACTGTTCTCTAGAGCATAATCAGGTTCTGTCTACTTTCTCATGTCTGGAGTGACCGCCAACATTGCAAAGTCCTTCTGTATACTTAAGGGGTTACCTTAAAAACACATATTACTATTGATATTTTGATAGAAAGTAACTGTCCTTACAGCAACCGATTAGATTAATATTTTGAGCTGAGCCAGAAGAAATAAAAGGAAAGAGGCACTAATGAACTTAATAAAGAGGTTCAGTCTAGATTGGTTGTTAATCTATATAACTAACTTCAGGGAAGAAACGTTTGGTGTTGATGAAGCATTTCCTTAGTAAATTACTACTGGCTCCGGTGTAGGACATTTACAGTAAACACCAAAAGTCTGCAAGGCATCTGTTCTATTCACAGTGGAAGAAGGAACTTTGCTCCATTAATAACTTTAAAAACATGCAATAACTAATTCATGATGGCAATTCAAAATCCTATCAGCAGCCTTTGTTATTTGACCAAGCTGAGTTCAAAGATAGAGCAAGTTTTAAAAAACCCTTGAAAGTTTAAAAGTACACTTTAAATTATAACAAAGAAGCTGTGTTGTTCTTCTTTCTACTAAATATAAAAAAGCTGTAACTTTAAACCATGTGCAACGACATTATTTTGAGAATACATGCAAGATAAGAGTTAAAATGCGTATATAAAATGCTATATGATCTCAGATTCTGTTGTAGTGAAATTGTATGTTATATAGAGAGGGCGTGTGTAATATACGTATATGTATATATAATAAAATACTTGCTGGAATTTTAACATTTGACTTTACTAGAGATTTAGTGGGACTTTGCCCAAGGCAAGTTTTTAATAGCAATAATAAAAAAATACTTAATGGTACTTAGGGTAAATAATGTGTTGTCGCTATGTTTAAAAAAAAAAGTAATACCAAACATCTGTGCTAGATTTCCACGTGATAAAATCTCCACGTTACTTACAGTTCTCCCAAAGTCATAGAGAAAAAAATATTTAAAATTCTGAGAGAAATGTGACAACCAATTTAAGAACTTTAAGGCAGGCATCTTGTATTTTCTGACAGGAACGTACATTTAGTGACCTTTATGATATTTAATTCTGAATATGAAGAATGCCACAGTACGACAATTATGGCCTCAAGACAGATTTTCAACCATTAACATACTTGCAGGGAGACTACCCAGCCAAAGAATGTCCTTTTTCTTACGCGTCTATTTTCAAAGACCACTTTGTTCCATATAGGATTATTTCCTTATCAGAACAAATGCTACACCATTTTGTCTCAGAAAATATCAATAAAATTCAGCTGCCTTTCAAATACATTTATAAAAATATGTGAGAGAGGTTAGTTAGTTAGGATTCAGTCTAACTCAGTGATGGAAAATCGAGCGCAAACTAGGCAGAAGTTCTCAGAATCCATGGAAAGGAGCACAACATTCTCTCCTCAATACGCTGCATCTCCAAAACTGAAGCAGAAACACATGCTCACATGTTTTGCTATTCAATTAGTTTTATTTGCTTTTTTGCCTTGTGAATGGACAACTAAGAAAACTTTGTTACAACTACTGCAAAGCTGGGAATCTAGCTATCTTTGTGAAAGCTTATTGCCTAGGTTTTAAATTCCTTAACAGATAGAAAGAAATCTAATCCCATTTTTTGCATAGCTTATTTCCAAACATTTTAGTTAACCTTACCACAATGAACACTGATATTCTTTGCTATTCCTGTAAAAGAGCAGGATTCCAACTTCAGCTGAAGTGTCCTCCTCCTGTCGTACAACAACGTCTCAAATTTGCCATGCCTAAGACCTTCAAACACAAAACTTGAGTAAACCTACCATCACAAGTTTGCCCCTGTAAAACAAAGTTTAAAGATGCAGTAGACTGTACACTGCAGAAGGGTACAATCTTTGAGGGACAGGTAGTTCACACGGCAAAGTCAGTCTAAATCTGCTGAGAACAGGAAAACAAAGAAAAATATGGGTTGTTTTATTTTACGGAGCTATTCCTATGCCCCTGGTACACCAGATATTTTTATGACTCTTCCCTGTACCTCCCCTAAGAAATATAACCTAAAGTCTAGAGAAATTCCATATCTTCAAAGGTAGTGATACCACAAATTCTGCAATGGCTATTCACTGGAAAAAAAGAAATAATCAATGGCTTAAGACAGAGAAATTTTTACATGATTCTTGGATATTTGGCAAATTATTTTGAATCCAATCAGCAAGATATTTGTTTTATGGTAATGTGCACGCTTAAAAGAAATGGGCAGAAAATGAAAAACATTTCATAATTGACAAAGTGGCAGAGACTGAAGGACAACAAGTTATTTCTCTCTACCTAGCCAAGTAAACTTTGAAAAAAATAATAGCTAGACAAAAGCAGCTCTGGAATAACAAAGAATCACCAACTACAGAAATGATCCCTGAATGTATCCCTTACTATACAATCCCTTGTATGATCAGTGCTCAGGAGGGTGCAGGTCAAGGAAATAGAATTAACAGCCACTGGAGACATGGGTGTGTAGAAAAGGATGTCCTTAATTGCCAATGTTTCACAACTGCTTCTTATCCATTAGCTTTCTATTCAACTATGTTGACAGATCTAAAAGACTGGGAATGAATGAGAGAGAAGACCAGATTCCAGCTTTGGAACTATTTTAAAGCACTAAGAAATGAACAGCATAAGGTAGAAAGATAAAGTTGCATTACGGGAAAATATGTTTAAAAGCTCAGCAAAATACACATAACACTTGGTCTCTTCCCAGCTGTGATTTAAAAGGTAACAGGATGGCACACAGTTAGATTACAAGAACTGAAAAAAATCGTATTGACAGTAGTTTTAAACTAAATACCAACACCTGAGCTTATGAGAAGTCCATCTTTACACGTTTTTCAATGTAGTGTTGAGGCTGTAGAAAATCAGTAGTCTTCCCCTTCCCTCACAAACACATTCCACCATGTGGAATTCCACCACATTTCCACCTCGTTCAGGTTTTTTTCCCCATAGATAGCACTGTCTCCGCTGGAGACTACAACAGAATCTATTATTGTGAGGGTAAATTGACACACAGAAAACTCTGAGCCTTGAATAACTTACTTTGCGGCTACAAAGAAACTTATCTTCCTCAACTTGTTTCAAGTGCAGTGGCAGAGAGTCAAATAGCAATACTAATCAAAAAACAGAAACAAGTGTTCAGGATTTGATCAAACGGTATGTTACACTTGACAATACACTAGTTTCTCAGCAATATACATTCAACACACGGGCATAATACTCCAACCCATGAAAATACAGAGAGCAAAATATTTTAGATGAAGTTCTAAAAGGAAAAAGATTTTGGTAAAGATACAGAAAGATTAACACAATTTAAGCAAATACTAAAAAAATTATCATTGTGCCTTGCAAATTTTCCAGTTTCCACACTTCAGATGGGCCCCAGATACCACTGAGTCCTCAATATTCTAGGTTAGATAAGACAACACAGACAAAAAAAAGGAAGAAAAAAGAAAACTAAAGTAGACATAAGCTAAATATAAAATAATTTGCCCATAGCCAAGAAAACATTTTGACGACATTCTGTCGATGTAAATAGCAGTTCTTAATCTCCAGCATTCATACGTTTAGTGATACACAGGAGCCAATAAGAGTTTTTTATGCTCTTGTACTAATTTTATTCATGCTTTTGTCTGTCAGGCAAATTGGTGTTTTTACTAGACTGGAAGTTCAATCAGATTACACTGTTTCTAGGGAAACAGACCCGTTTGTCACAATTCTTCTTACTGTGGGTAGCTTGCACTCGTTCACCCTGCAGTTTTCACCCTTCTTAGCAGGAAGCAACAGGGGCTTTCTGAGGAAGACTCACACTGTCTTGTTCGCCTGACACCAGTCACGTAATAGTGCTGATGGGCTGTAGAGGGCAGATGGGCTTGACACCAGGTGAGATTTTCTTTCAATTGTTACTAATTCAATCGTCCCAAATCCAGTCCCAAAAATGCATGCACAAGTGATGTGGGCAGGCCTGGGATCAAATTAAGGATCTCTCAAGGTACAGTGCAGACATCACCCCTGTGTTTTAATGTGCAACATTACATGGTATATTTACTCAAAAAGCTGGGACACGGCACATGAAAACACATCAGAAATGCACATAGGCAGAAGCCTTTGTTTATATGGAAGGCAAAACATTTTAAAACACTCATTTCAAACACAAAGGGTAAAATCAAACAGGAAAGTAGCATGCAGTCATGGCTATTTAGCTTATAGCACCACAAGGTGTCACTTCTCTCTTCAGTAGTTCTAGTCTTCATTTGCCAAACACTAATTGTGAAAATACAAAGAATACAGAAACTATGCTAAACTTGCTTTCAAATGTCATACAGTCCTGCTGTGTATTCATTACAGATCTAAAACAAAAGCATGTTATCTTTTTTATTAAAAAATAGGAGCAAAAAAGAAAACATTTAGATACTCTACATTTCTAAAACTGCAGCAAGTACTTTGACAATGTCCTTGAAATAAATGAGTTTTTTCTTACCTCTCTAAGATGCATGTTTTCCTTCTCCTTCTGATCTAAAATCACTTCTAAATGATTAACCTGAGATTCAGCCTCTGCCATCCTTCGAGTTCTCTCATTGTCATCTTCCATTCCTTTAGATGGCAACCCTTTACTTTGCAACATTTCCAGAAGCTTTTTTATTGATTCATCTCTGGCATTTAGTGTTTGCTTTTGTGTTTCAATCCTAAGCTCCATTTCTTCTAGCGTTTTTCTCAACAGGAAGAGCTCTTTAGCTTGTCTATCATGTTCTGCTTGAAGTCTTCGAAAATTCTCCTCTGTGAGCTCAATGGTAAAATGCTCAGCCCCTCGGTTTCCACTTTCTTGCTGGAGAAGATGGTTAAGGTCTCTCTGGGTTCTAAGCTCATCTTGAAGTGCCTGGATTGTCATTTGCAGATGCTGCAATAAGGAAAAGAAAAAAAAAATATCAATTTAGGACCAGAATGTAGGAATAGTCTTCAGTTAAACTTTTGTTGTATGCTGTTACAGAAATTCATTACATTCAATGATGAAAGTATATCAAATGACCTTATAAAATAGCAAACGCACGTGACAATATTTGTAATGACGTCTTTCAAGTGCTTCTAGGAAAGAAAAAAAAAAACCACCATACACACAAAATAGTTTCAGCTACAGATAAAATAAATAGCAAAGAAAGGTAAACCAACAAACCCAAACACTAGGCAGTGACACATCCATTAATACAGTCAATATGTACCTATAAAGCTGAAAGACTCAGTATTCAATGTTTTCTAAATTATTTCAGAGACTAAATGTAATTCTGCCCTTCACGGTGCTCAACACTACTGTTTATAAAGTCAATCAAAGCACTCACTATAATTGAAGGGGACTTTGGGGAGGGGCTGAGTTGGGGCTGGTTGGTTTTTGTTTTTTCTTTTGGCAACTAAAGGTATGAATGTGTTTGGTAAACAGGATTACTGTATCTCTAACAAGCAAACAAAAAACACAATAAACAATACTGAATTTTGAAAAATAAATTGACTGCAAATAGGGGACAAACCTTTGTTCTCCTGGCATCCAAAAACTGAACAGCATGGTAAATGAAAAAATGAAGCAAAATCAACATAAATAAAGTTCAGATGCAAGCAAAAGAGATTCAACAGAAGGAACTGAATTCAACAAAAAGTATCTTCAACAGAAAAAATAATTTTATTGAGGTATACAGAAAGGCACCAACAACTTCACAGTACTCAAATATACAAACCTAAACTATAGACAGACTTTACTCAATAGATGTGACAAAGAAAAACATATTAGAAATAATTAATCACACAGTGAATAATAATATTCCTATTTTATCTTACTGTTCTTTTACACTTCAAGGTTTTCCAAAACACAGTAATTTGGCCTAAAATATTTGTTCTACATCTGAGTACATGGGTCTTTCTCTTGTTCAAGAGGGAAAAAAAACAGTCCTTATTCAGCACAAATCAAAATCAAGGATTTTTCCCATGTTAAGATTGGAACATAGATAGTTATACTAAATTGCTATGGTTTATTATGTTCATTACAGAGTATGGTTTTTTCTTCTAATATTTTCCCTCTCTCACTGCCTACACAGCATACTGAATTTATAGAAATATGAATTCCTGAATAGCCACATGGTCTGTACCAGAAGTCTCAAATGCATGGCACCAGACTTTTTTTGCATTAATGGATATTCTGCAGCTCCACGTTCAAAAAAACAAATGAAAAAACTCAACACAAACAAACAACAAAACAAAAACAGATTAAAGAATCCTCAAAAAAGACCCACTCAAAAAACCCCACCACCACCAGAAAACCCTAAAAAAACCCCAAACCCACAAAACCCACCCAAAAAAGTCCACACAACCAGATAATTCATTAACACATGAACTCAATATGGGAGGCTTCCTCATCTCGTTTGGAAGACCTGGCAATGTTACCTTTACAGTTGGACTCAAAGGTCTTTTCCAACATAATTAATACCATGATTTGATACTACATTCACATTTATCCCATTTACATCTAAAGTTATCAGTTTGTAACAATAATTTAAACTAAATGAAAAATGCAAAACCTTAAAAAAACAGCCTCTTGAAATCATGCCTTTCATCAGTTATTTCAAATGGAAGAAAGTATTGCCAGGGGTAGAATTCAGTACAGTTTAACACTTGGAATCTGTTCTATCATTAGATAGCACTGTTCTAATAGATGTCTGGCTCTCATTTTATATTTGCATCTTATTAGGCATACACTCAGTTAAGAGTGTACAAATGTAGGCTACTCATTTACAGCCGTGATTTAGTTTAATGGTAATTCATATCTTTTCTTAATCTCATCATCTTTTAAATTATTTATATAAATTTAAAAGCTCACAATAAACTTAAAATGCCTCTAGATGTAGCAATTTTCCCATTTTAAATCTACTAATACACTGAGTATTTATGAATCTAAGATTGACAGGTTTAGCACAGAAATTCAGAGCATAAATCCAAATCAAATTTTCCAATAGTGCAGAAATTATATTCAATGATTATTGAGGGAATTAAATGAGGGAATTAACAAAGACAAGGGAAGGCAATGAAAAAGAAGGGCAGGTGGCACAAAGTAAACACAATCAAAACCATTTCTTTTTAAATACTTTCTCACTGTGTTAAGTCATAGGGACATAATAGATACTAATATTCATAGATTACATTAACTAGCCAATACAGTGGTTTTGCCATGATTTCCAACTAAATGACATCTTGCCTTAGGCAATACAGACTTGCTGTATTCTCTAATCCTTTGTAGCTTTGTAAGACTGAAAGTTGGAGAGCAGATGCTTGAAATTACTGAGTTAAAAGTAATTCTGTTTTTACTAAAGAGATTGCAAGTTTCCTTTCTACAAGAAAATATTATTTTTCTTCACTAACATTAGAGCAGAAATATGGATGAAGAGAAGGTTTAAGAGTATTAAAAAGAAAGGGAAGAAGAAAAACAGAAACCACCTTCACATTACATTACGTTCTTCAATATATGACTACTGAGATCGAAAAGGCAAGGGAGCGGGTAAAAGTAACATTTCAAATTTTTTTTAAAAAAAAAAAGGCAAATTTTCAGAAAAAGTATGACAGACATCTCAAAGAATACACTGGAACATCTCCATTCTCATCTTTGAAAACATTTTAGCTTATCTGATGATGTTGCAAGCTACTTTAAAATTACACTCAATAGTTTGTTTCAGTGGCACGGCTAGTAAGTATTTAAGAACTCAATACAAGTTTTTATCTTGGAGCTCAAGGAACATGTTTTTTTCTGTTCAGGTTTTCTTGTTACTGGTTGGGGCGGGGAGGAGGGTGGCACTTAAATCCCAGCTTCTGACAGAAAGCAATTATGCACAAGACTCAGCTTCCATTTACAAAAATACGTTTTTATTCAAAGACTTCAAAGGAAACCATGGGAATGCTGCAGAGGTGACAAATAATAAAAATACTGCAATCAAATAAAAGAAAAAGCAAAACATTTCTATAAAATTCTTCACACAATCTTATAATTTAGGAAAACAGCTTCATTTTTTAGAACTTTGGACTTGAAATCATATAACTGACTTATCTGACACATCTTTACTTGTTTTTCCTGTTATGGAATGAAGTCTTGGTTAGAGCTTATTGAAAATGTTCAGATGAGTAATTATGGAAAAATACATTTGTATGCATTTAAATTATCCATGAATTTGCATCACGCTTGGCAAATAGCACCTCTCAAAAGCTCAAAGAACTCAAGAAATATTTTTTTCTTGTTTTTCAAATTAGAAGTTTAGACTTTTAAAGTTCTTCATGCTTATTTTAGTGTTAAATGGTCTTCTCTTTCTAAATGGAATTAGAGGGGGGTTTTAAGTTAAATGCTTCCTTTGATCAAACAAATTTAATTCAACATTATACAAAGAAATTTCCCTTTTAATTAATTAATTTTTAGGTTGTTGTCCACATCAGCTATCAGCCAGAATTTCAGTCTCAGGGCATTCTTTTGAGGAATGAAGCTTATATCTATACATTCTTCACAAAATGAATGTCTGAAATAACACAGGTATAAAGTTTACTTTGCGTAAGCACAGTAAACTAAATCCTCCACATTCCAAAATTATTTCACTAAGCAACATCAATATTCAGTAACTACGAGTAGTCTAGAAATAGTCAGAAGAGAATTGTTTTCTTTGATCTGATTACTGATTTATGTCCTCCTAATGTTAAATGAGACATTATTTACTACCTGACGCTAAAAACTATTAACAAATTCATGTTTTCCCAAATTTAAGTAGTCAGTGGACACCAAACGCCTATATGTCTATGAGACTTTAGCTAAGCACAGAGAAACTCATTTCTGAAACATTTAAGATGTTGTAGGACAAAAATAAAAGTAAACTTTACATACAGGTTGTTAACATACAACCATTTTAATCCAAGCTGTAAAAGCCAAATCTGTTGGATCCACACACAAGTTATTAGAAATCATAACTCAATCAGCAATTCTGGTAAGATAAACCAGACAACTTCCTTTTCTATCCCGCAGCAACCTAAGTATGCAGTTCTTAGGTCCTGCCCCTAACCATGGTTGTCACTGAGCACAACAGCAGTTGCGGCTGCTTCTCAGTAATTATGTCAAAACTAACAGCCGCAACTGTGGCAGACTACTGCTACTTTGACATTAGAGAATCCATTTTCATACACCTTCCAGACTTAGAACCCTCTTTGAACACGATGGACCAGATTTAGACTTGTGCTGGCACAGACTTTTGTATCTGCAGCTAGCTAAGAAAAGAAAGAACAAGTGTTATGAGGGTGGAAAGAAACTGTATAATTTATTGCAGCTGGGGGAGGAATGTAGGAGTGCTGTGAATATCTGTCACATGGCTGTCATTACATAGACACAGAACTTTATGGGATATTAAAAAAAACATGCAAGGTCTACCATATTTTTCATAACTTCTACTGACCTATTGACCAGAAATGTTTCCATGCCAATCTCTCAGCAACAGATAAATAGTCCACTCCGAACTTTTTCATTCCTTCTCTATAGCCCAGACTCCAAGATGCAATCTATGGAACTGCACAAGAAGCTCTGAATTAAGCACAGTGCAGGTTTTCAAAATTTCCCCCCATAACTTGAAACAAAACTATGAAAGGAAGATGAAATAATGGCCCTTCCCAGATTTCAATTCTTATTTTACACAAGGAAGTTCCTCTAAACTGTGCCAACTAGCTATTGCCAAAGGAATTGCCTGCAGAGAACTGTCCTGCCACATTATGCCTTGGGCCAGAGCACATAAGCACCTTCAGTGCATCCCAAAGCCTTAGATATATGATGAACATTGGAGGAAAAGGAAATCACAAGGAGACTCACCAATTTAAAACTGTTAGTCCACCTACAGAAGTACACAGCTTCTCGTACTTTGCACCATCACCCAAGCAACAAAAGCAAAGGTACTGTTGAAGAATCTAGTCTACTGTCATGTAAAAAATTGCCTGCAACTAAGATGAAAGGAAGCGACAAACCTTGTGTAAGGTCAAGAAAGAAATAAATTATAGCTAGGGCTGTCTTGACTGGGAAAGCTAACCTGAAGGACTTGGTGGCAGGAAGTGGTCTTACGCTATCATCAGGTGATGGGTTTTGAAATATATATCCATCCATATACAATTTGCTGGTAGTTTTCTGTAATGTGGTGATAATCTAGCAAGTTAATGCGTCCGACACGAATCACTGAAATTTGGGTACCAGAGCTGCTGAAGGATTTTGTGTATGTGCTTTGATAGTTTATGCCTTACATAATTCAGTACAGCATTATAACTAAAGGGGGTGATGGCAAGATCATCCAGGAGATTTGAAACAACTATTTCTGTAGGCACCCAAGATGATTTGTTGTTTTGGTGCTTTATCCAAGAAGAGCTACAGCTGCTTTCCCTCACTCAAGTGTTGTTTCCCCAACTAATGGCTCAATCCTCCCTCTCACCCCCACTGTCTTTTTATTGACTTCTAGTTCCTATCTCTCACGGCTCCATTTTTAGCTCCTGATTCTCCTCTTTCTTTCACACTTTAAACACAAGGACAAAATCTATTAGCTTTGTCTTCTGGGACCCTCTTACCTGGCTTCACAACCATTGAGAAGTAATGACTGCTATGTAACAGTCCCTGTCCTCTCAATGCCCAAACTACCACATAATGCGGTGGTCAAATAATTTGACAGTGAAAACCAACTGAAAGCAAAACTCTGCAAGTTTAGAAGGAATAATCAGAGTATAGGATAGAGAGCGGTCCAGGCAACAGATAGCCATACACTGCAGGGTGGGATGTGAGGTGAGGCTGAACTGCCTTACCTTACACTAGGTAGCCAGCAGTATGGAAATACATAGGAGCATATTAGGGTGGACTCATAACACAGACTTCCAGAAGAGCTGGGAATCAAACCAAACTGAAGATTTCAATATATTCTTTCTTTTTTTCCTTTTAGTAATGTACATAAGAGAAACAAAGGATTTTCTCACTCATACATGATCTGCTACAGCCTTTGAAAAGGTATGATCTAACTCCTAGTGCTTCTGGCGTCCCTGACACTTGGGTTCAAGTTCTAAACAGCAACAGGTCCTGAACATACTGGGATTTTGAATACCTCTGCAATATCTCAGAACAGAGCATGTTCTGAACTATTTCAACTTTACCCTGCAATAAAGAGCAGTAAGATCACCAGCCTTCACCTATGGATGACAGTGCTATTGCAAAACCAACACTTCTGACTGACTAATGTTTAAGAAAAGCCATAAAACTCAATACTTCAAAGTTTCCATGAGCACTTCCTACACTAAATTTTGTACATACTGAAGTTACAGTAATTGCCAATATAGGATAGCTGCCATGAAATGCTATTAACCCCGCTATATCAGTTTACTACTCAGTTTTACTCAGAAAAGACTAGCAATAAAGAGATGGACTGCTCCAGGCACCAGAAATTATACTGCATGAGAAAGAGGTATGAAGAGATTCTTCCCTGATGTTACTCTTGTCAAACCAATGAGCAAAGAAGCAGAGGTACAAATTGAACTTTCAATAAGAAAGGCTACTGACCATTCCTCAATCTTCAAACCTGTCAACACCTAACTAAATTGTCTGAAAAATTAATAAAATATTATTTGTCTGTCTTACCATAAATACCAGTTTTAAGAATTTTTCATTCCATAAAACCAGTACAATTTCATGCTATCAATACAGAAATTGATTAATCAAATGTTTGGAGAGGCCAGGGGTGTGTTTTGGTTTGTGGGGCTGTTTTGGGTTTGTTTGTTTATTTTTTTAAAGAGAAGAATGCAGAGGTCCCCTCATAGTGAAATCACATACTATGTCCTCAATGGACCAGCAGCAGATTGAACGCTGCCCTGTCGGACTCCAGCATAGACTACTGATCTACTGGAGTGTAGATCACTCCAGTGCATATACTGTGAATACTTATTTTAAATAAAGAGCACTCTTCAGCTTCCAATTCTTTTCCTCTACTAGGAATAGTACTGAGTGTTGATTAACCATAATACATAATCATTTCCCATTGAAACAATTTGAAAAGGAGCTTTAGAACTATGTATTCTGCTACAGTTAAGAATAAAAAAAAAAAATCAATATAGAGATTTCAGTAGCTCCAATCAAAACAGTGTTCGGTTAGATCCAACAGAGAAAAATGATGCATCACAAAGCAAGACAACCATCTGTAAATACACTTCATCCCAAGTTACTGAAGAAATGTAGATCAGCGGGAAAGAGAAATCATTTAGGGGACAACATTTTGGGCTCAAAAGCTCTATACAGTTCGCACAAAAATATGCTTTTGTAAGCTGGAAGATTTTGGTTTCACAATAAACTTTGTTAAATCTATATTTATTCTTGTCAGATTTAATAGGAGTATTTTCTCTTTTAGAGGCCTAAATGAATCCAGTAAATTCAATCATAAAAAAAATCTGCAGTTATTAATTTTTCCCACAAGATGGCACTAAATCCATATCCCGCAGAAAAAAAATATAAACAAGCACAAAAACAAAGAAAAAACTGTGGTCACATTCCTAAATCAAACAAACTAACTTTATATAAGAATTAGAAATTGTAGGTATGGAGAAATAAAATTAATAGCCTAAGCCAGGCCTTTTCTTAAAAGAGGGCAGTTTTCCCTTCGTAATTCAGCAACTTGGGAAAGGGAGACACAAAGCCACAGACAATACACACGTGTATATATACATACACTCAGTATATACTTATATGTACTT
>VXBO01009052.1:17439-29251 GCA_013400135.1 Rhinoptilus africanus
TTATATGTACTTACAGAAAACATACTTGAAGGTATGTGTCTGTACATATTTATTTATTTATAAAAAAGTAAAAAAAATCCAACCATTTGTTCCCCAATGTATAATATACAAAAATATCCATAGAAACTTAAAATCCAACCCCGAGTCTGAAACTAGACTGCCTTGCAAACAATAATCATTAAAAAGCAAACACGAGGCATAACTTAACTTAAAATCCAGTAACAAAACACTCTCTAATTTGGAGCACCCTAAGTGCCTAACCAAGTATCCCCTCCAGAATTACTTAAATGAAGACCATGGGATCCCTACACTAGCATACTGTTCAAGTTGAAATCAAAGCATTACAATACTGGAACTTTCCTTTAATTCTTAAGTTTAAAACCTTAACTCACAGCCTGACTTATCATCACAAACCTAAAATAGATGGTATTTTTTTCGCAAAACATTGTTTACGGTTACAGTGGGGGGCCAGGGGGGGAAGCGTTGGGGTTCTTTTTTCTCCCCATTGAAGGTTTTCAAAATTTAGTAATTCCTGACTTACAGTTAGCACTTAACAACAAGTCAAGTTAACCTTGGCCCTTTGTCCCAAGTTCTAAGCTAGAAATTATGTATCGTTCCCCTGGTTACACTAACACTGGTCAGTCAATGCTGAATACAATCACATTGTTTGCACAGCAAACACTAACAATCAAATGCAATGTTTTGTACTTGCACATTTAAATCTGGTACAGCCTTCATTCCTAAGAAACAATTACAAATATAGTAGAGAGACATAAAACTACTGACTGACTTTCTTTAAACATGACCATAAAACCTGTTGTATATTTCTGTAGGAAAAGAAAAAAAAAAAGATACACCAAACTAATGGTATGATTTTTAAACTAATCCACAAACAGCAAGAAATTTCTCCGCTAAGACTATGGATCCACTATTAAACCACTACAGGGAAGCAACTGAATACAGTAAATATTCCAGTTTGAACTACTTGAAGATTCTTTACAGCTATGATGTTTTTTCCCCCCCACCCTTTTATTTCCTTGTATGTTGGTGGATTCTTTTTCCCCCAGGTATATAGCATAATCTTAATTACTACTGTGCTGAAATAGTAGTGTGTTCATATGCTGGTCTACTATTTCGTAGTGGCTCAAACTCAAGAAGTGCCCAGAAGCCTCCAGGGAGCCTTTTGTTGCCAACTCCAATTACACAAACAGGTACCCAGGGTCATTTAGGGCCAACTGCATTCCACAGTGATGAATTTTAAATTGTTAGCACTATCTTTTTTTCTGACAACAGTCTACTGTATCATACTTTTTTCCTTATTTCTAAGGCTGCTCTTAAGTAAGCATGCTGTAAGACTATTCCATTCACACAGCTATTAAGAAAGAAAGGAATTATTAAAGCTGTGCAACCATTTTTTAACTGGATGCAAAACAAAATAATGATTAAGGCAACTAAAGGTAAAGCGATTTTAGCATCTGGTCTGTGCTCCAACCCTTATATTCACAAACAGCAATACAAGTTCCACAAGCACGCCACTACTATTGATTTCCTCCCAGCCACCCCACGTTGCAGGTAAGAACAACATAAGATCTGTGGGACGGGTAAGGTTTTAGAGCCACCTTGGAGTGCAAAAGGCTTATTTAGTTGTAACTGCTAGGGGTTTTTTTCCCCAAATCACATGCTTACACATCTGTCAGCTACATAACGCAAACTCATTGCAGTTTAAGTACAGATTTGTGATCAGAATGAATATCCTCTTCAACACATCCTCCCTTAATCCCCAGTTTTTGCACTGTCTGACCAGAGAGGATTTGTTCTATGCTGTATAAAAGGAGGTGAGAGTACCGAATCAATACTCGTGTTGCCATCCAAAACACTCCCTGCATTCTGCTCAGCTAATGTCAGCTTCTGTAAATAATTTCATAAAATATATGGGTTCTTGTAACTTTTTAAGAAATTACGTAACATTATATCTTTCTACTTTTTAATCCATGCTCCGATGCATCTTTATAATGGGATCATTTTATCTTACTCTTGAGCAACATACAAGAGATGAAGCATATTAACCACATGAACTGGCTTTGCAGCTTTCTATTTTGCTCGAATCTACCACCAATTCCTCCCTTCTCTTGCACATTTTCTCTAGATTTTCCTATAAATTTGTAACAAGTTCTCACTCTCATATCTGGTTTACTTTGCCTAACATGTATTTTCCAACTGCAGCTTTCCTTTAACCCTAATATTTCTCAGATAATATTGTACTTTCAGTAGAACTCATGCAGTAGCAAAATCTTGAACAAGAATTAATATCTGCGTTACCGTGAGTAGGGGGCCTGTTACTTCCCCAAGTACACCACACACACAATGAGCAGTAAAAATAAATAGAAAATAAACCAAAAATTAGCGAAATAAACTATTTTGCATCATGACAGAATGATCAAAAAGCCCCTTACAGCCAATCTAAATGTCAGCTATGACAGGCAGAACATACTGCACAATGTACCCAGTGTGCCTAGAAGGTCTTCCACAGTCTGATGACCAAAGCAACATATCATTCAGTATTTATAGAAATATCACTAAATCCCCTTCACAGAAGCCCAAAGTGATGGGATGCATTGCCATAGCTTTGCAGTGAACCACTGCAATATGTAACAATATCCCTGCCTGGGGAATTAAAACCATGCCTTTTTCAGAGTACAATCTTGAGAGAAACTCCACTGAGATTATTAGGTTGAAAGCAAAACATCAAGCAATGATTATAAACATCAGAGAAACACAATCTTCTTTGCTGTGCTACACATGCATTTCTAAGATAACTTCACTTCTAAGATAAAAATAACTATATAAAAGTGAACTAAACTTTATGACTGAATGCAGCTAATCTACCAACTTCCATTAGAAGAACATTTGATTTAAACAGAAAGCTTCATGATCCTTTATTATGTTCACTTTGTGGTGTTGCAAAGATTTTCAAGTTTTCATGTTTACGCTATAAATGTGTTCAAAGATTGCACTGGCAATCACTATTCAGTGACACAGGTGTGCCCATACAAAATGTTTCTCAAGCAAAACAGAAATATTTTTCTTCTTTTGAAGGACTGCAGTGTTTTCTGAGTTCTGTTTCACAACACTGATTGTAATTTCTACCTTGACTTTCATAAAAGCCTGAAAACAAACTAGCAAACTCCTAATGCACACATTGCTGCAGGTAATCTCTCAGAAACCAGACTACCTAGGTTCAGTACTGCACTTCATGCATGATCTCCTATCATTTAATTACTATAAGATAAATTATTCTGATATCAGACATCATTCAGAGTCCAGACTAGAATTTTAGGAGAATTCTAGGGAAAAACATACTTTCTTCAGCACAAATTACTTACATAATAATCTTACATATAACAATCATATATAAAGGTTATGGGATATACATTTCTATATAAAGGCTAAGGGAGATAAAGCTTCATTCTGTTCCTGCTCTGGCTGCTGTTTGCTGATTCTTAAGTGCAAAGCAGCTGGACATCAGCTGCAATCATGAGTGCTCACATACACACACCCTGTAGCCTGTATGGCAATAAAAGAAGAGCACTACCACTGAAGGAAAAGCGTGACAAGCAATATGATGCTCGATGTCTTTTTCCCATATTCCAAACTAGTCCTTATAATGTCTTCTCTTAGCCTAGCTATCACTATCGGTCCTTACTGGTTTTGCATCAAATCCAGAAAAGATGATTCCAAGCCCTCCATTTGAAATTCCTTCCCTAATAAACAGGAGAATTGCCACTCTGCAAGGTAATATTTTTACATCATGTTCCTACTACAGAAATAGTATATTCCACTATTCTTGAACAGTTTTATATGCATTGATTGCACAGAAAAATTACTGTTTCTAATATTTCAAACAACTGCACTACTGCCAGAAATAATAAAACGTTGAATTATAGTTCTGTAATTTAGGGCCATCTAAGCACACTAAGAATTGGAAGAGGTCCTGCTCTGATACATTCTAATGCTGTACAGAGGAAATCACTAGCAGCAAAGGATTAATTGTAGGGAAATTGCTCTCCATTACACCACATGCTACGGCTCCTATGATTTCCAGTATGCATTCTCAATCTAAAAAGAAGTAAATGCATTTATGCCACCTTCTAGGAGGCATACAGTAATGCAGATGCTCCTTGCGGTATAAAATCTGCACCAGAATTCTCTCGATCAAACCTTTTTGCTACTCTACTGTGGAATAACCACTAGAATTGGCTAAAACTGCAAAAAATACAGAACTCCTCACACATATCAGAAGAGGCCTTGTGGGGAGCGCAGCTGCAGCTGGCCTGAGCTACAGGTGCAGTATTGTTTCAAGCAGCAGTATTGTTCCAACACCTGCAGCTCACTAATTACATGGGGGACGGAACGGGAATGCCATCTTCCATGGCCCTGCCCTGTGAAGTATAGCAGGTACAAGAACAAGATGGATGGATAAGCGACCAGCTTGCTACCCGAGCCAGTATTCTGCCCAATATTGATGAAATGCTGTCCTTAAGGTGAACTTTGCTCATTATAATGTCATTATAATACCAAAACACACCTCCATCCCTAAGGCTACCCACCTCCAAGGTGCGACCACTCCTCCTTGAGTTTGCGCACTGAATTTTTTATAAGCTATACCTTTAAATGTGAAGCGAGAGAATTTTGCACCAATCATAATAAAGGTATTTATGACTAAAGTCATTCAAACTCCACCATGACAACAAAAAGTAATATAAAACACCCCGAGAAAGGGGGGATTCTAGGGAAGACACCATCAGGAACAAGTCGAGGAGAACTCCATCGCTGACTGCCTCTGAGTTCTGGGACCAGTCGATGGGCTGAACCTTTCTTCCCCCCCATAGGGATGCCTGTGGGTAAGACTTAGACTGAACTTAGAAAACCTCTCTAGAGAATCTCTTTTCCACCTTTGTAGTCAGGCTATATTGATTATAACTTTGCTGCGCATTTTGTGTAACTTGCATTGCTTCCATCTGCACGTGCTTTGCAAACAGTGTAGTTCTCACATTCANTCCATCTGCACGTGCTTTGCAAACAGTGTAGTTCTCACATTCAAATCCAAAGAACCTGTACAGCTGTTGTTCAAATAAACTGCACTGCTTCGGAAGCTCGTCGTCTTAAGTTCTCACTGGACACGACCATACAGGGTGGCCGTGCAAGTTCAGGAGCACGGCTGGACTGACAGTGGAGGCCACTATCAGTGATTCCAAATCATGAGAGTTTAACCCAGGGTAAACATGACTGGGCTGGTAGCGGCAAATTGGGCATCAATCATAATTTAAACTCAGCCGCACCTAGCCTACCACTTCAGTGAGGAGTGTTAGAAGGCAAGGGAGTTTATTTTCTGCCAAAACCACCTCACCCCTTTCATGCAACACTCTACCATAAGCAAGGACTTGTATCAGTCTCTATAAATAAAATAAAAGGTCTGCATCTTAAGCCATTTAATGTATTACAGTTAATACTTATGAAGAAAATTGCATTTGTTTTTTCAACTGAAAAATAGGAAAAAAAGCTAGTTTAATTCCGTAAGTATTGTCTACATCTCTTTACAGTCAGAATTCTAATAGCCCAAGAGGGCAAGCTGGTATATAGTCCTACATCTAAAACGCATGAGAAAATAGAAGAGTTGGTTAACTAAACAGTATTATTCCAACTAAACAATATGTTTTATTAGAGATGCACAGAGAAACCAACATTAAACATAACACTGTTCTTTTGTGCGTCAGAGTAGACATTCTTAATTGCAGCCTGTAGATCCAGTTGCTGCCAAAATGGATTGATGATCACAAGCTAATTTACTTATTTCCAATTTACAGGAAGAAGATAAAGTTGCTAGTAACAACTGGAAGCCATCTAATGCATATTTATTAGAAGTTATTTCTACATAAGAAAAAATTAATTAGGAACTTTTTCTTCAGGAATGATGCTGCTTAGTGGTATGGAACTGTCAGCCAATGAGGGATAGAGGTGCAAAAAACAGAATGGCCAGACAGTGTGTTCAAAGACATAGAGGAGAAAAGAATTAGGCATCAAAAAGCTCAAACATGGACTTCAGGAAAGAGAGATTAAAAGTCCTAGAAGTGAGAATAAAACATATCTTAAAAGGTATTACACTTCTTATCTCTCTCCACAATGGTGGCAGTGAAAACTTCATTGCAGACTGTTTTTTTTCCATATGATCAAATTCTGTATCTGATACAGTAATGTTAAATGATCACAAAAGCGAACAAAGGTGGTCAACGGAACACTATCCTTTTGGCAAGTCTCAAACCATTACCTCAGACAAAACAGCATATAATTCTACAATGCCTTCCCTTCTCTCTCTGCTTCAGTTCCTCTGTATTATCATTAAGTTATCTTATTCTACTAAAAAAAACCAATCCCCAAATGACAAGATTACAGTTTTAAAACTGTAATTTTACTCACAAACACAAGGTACTGACTTCATTGATGTCTGCAGCAGTGAACCAAAGAGCTGCAGCTCAAAGGCCTATTTCATGCTTTTTTTTATAACTTTACTAAAAATTCAATGGAAAAATGAACCACTTCTAACAAAAACCCCCAGCACATTCAATCTATTCAAGCCATGTCAAAGGTACTCTTTGGGTTTTTTTTCCTCTCCAAACTTCTTCCTGAAATACCTTGAGCAGCTACCTTTTATTCATCTGTCACACAGATGAATCTCTTTAATATTCCCAGTTGTACTGGGAACACAAGTGCAGTCCTAGATATTGAATTTTGTCTACTAAGAGAAAAAAGTCTAGGCCACTTGTAGTCTGAAACTTTGAGAACATGAGAAGAGCCTCTATAGAAAAGTGTACCTTAAAATAGCACTCTGCCATATCTACTGCCAACAACCTTATTAAAACATATTATACTGTCTAGAGAGGATTTTTTTTCCTTTGATAAACAGAGTCCATAGAAATCCTTAGTAAGTGCTACCCATATTCAATACAAATCAAGCATCTGGGTATGATGACATGAATAACTGTTCCTTTTCCTTCTGTGTTCCAAAACTGTTCATCACAATGAATACTTACAGACAAAGCAAATCCTAAAATATATCACAAGTACTTTTTTTATTATTGATTACTTTAAAAGGTAAAGTCTGTCCATTCCAAAAAAACACGTACCTTTTCCTTGTATGCACATTTATATAGGAAAATCTCATTGCAGTAAAATGTAAACATTTATCTGTTTTAGCTTCATCCCTTTTCATCTCTTGGTTCACTCAAATGCTAGAAGCTGTCTGTATGTTACAGTGTAATCTATTCAGGCTATATGCACTTGCATGGGGGAAATTGAAAGTTATTTGTCAGGCAAAACAGTAGGAGGACACCTACATAGTGCCCTGGTCAAAAAAAATTCCTTTGGAAAGGGTAAAAGGAGATGCTATCATCACTGAGGGCTCTGAACACCCACATTAAGTTCACAATGCTTTGTTCTCTATGAGCGTAAAGCTCTTTCATTCTTTAGACCTTTCTCCTCTTTATTGCAAGTAAAATTGCCAAATCATTAAATAACCAATTTATATTTCCATACAACTACTCTTCTGTGATTATTCTGTATTCTGTTTAGCACAAGAAGCATTTGATGGGAGGCCGGGGAAGAAGTTAAATTTGCATATTCCTAAACTCTAATTAGTCAATAATACTTTTCTTGCTTTAAGACCTTTACTTCTTTTTCCTCCAGCGCCACCAGAGGTTTATCAAGCTGGACCTTAGACAATAAATTCCAGGAATGATGAAATGCAAAATATCCTGACCTCCTTGGAGAGTAATACCAACTGTTTACCTGCCAAGTGAAAAGTCTTCAGCCAGCTGGATCATTTATGTTTAACTATCACTAAATAGAATCAAGGAGAAAATGACACCACACATTTCAGAAAAAAAAAGAAAAATGATACATTTTGTTACTTTAGTAACTAAACAGCCTTTACATTAATATTTTTTTCTGCAGAATCTTATATCACCTTTTTTCCTCATAATATCTAGAAAGAAAATATAACAGTTTTTATAAGTTCAGGGCAACAAATTAATAATTTCTGACTTGGGTAGTGTCACAAGACATCTTGGGAACCTGGTGTTAGAGTTCTGTTCAGATAAATTTGTTAAGTCTAACCAAAAATTTAAGAATAAACCCTAATGATCAAGCAGCTCTACTCAGAATTATTGTGCAACTTCATTTGTGTATTCTTCTATACTAAATCCATTTTTTAAAGTTTCTTCCAAATGAAACTGTGCTGAAAGTTATCCCAATGACAAAAGTTTGATAACTACATGCCTTCCTACAAAAGAAAGAGTGCTTGTAATTTTTATTGTGTTAAAATTCAATTGTATGAGACAAAATTACGGAAGGCTATGTTATTACTGATCCACAGATACTTTTTTCTGGTCCTGAAGCCTGATTCATTGCAAGCATCTGATAAAACTTTTCAATAAGTAAATCAATGCATTGTAGCTAGTTATAAATATTACCAAATATAGCACACTTTCACCAGCCAGTATTCAAGGTTTTTTCAGCAGAAATAATGTGACTATTTGCAATAGCTTTGGCTAATTAGACTGCTCAGAACATTGATGGTTTTGCTGGCTCTCACTCCTCACTGGGAAGCAGAAAAATCTAAATTTACACAACATAAAAAGGAAACATCAAAATGTGCTTATTTAAAGGTAACAGAAAAAGGAAGCTTTCTTGGCCTTTTGATTTTAAGTTTAACAACTCTTTTGACAGTCTCCTTCCTCTGAACAGGATATTAAGTTTCTTAATTCAAAATCTGTGTAAAAATCTGAATCATTTCTGGTACTTTATATCTAGTGCCTTGGATTTTAAGTGCTTTCAAAGTTAACTGGTACCCACTTAAAGGAAGCTTTTTCTATATAGGTCAGAATAATCCTGATCTCATGGTACACCTCAACACTTTTATTTTCCCTAGCAAAACGTAACCTTTATTAAACCCAAATGTATTGTCTACTAAGGTATCCTGTAAGTGATCTACTTGCCAGTTTGGATATTAAGCATATATTTGATAGTGGCAACTCTTGTTTAAAGACTGAAATTTTTTAGTGTTTGAACAGCTTTTATGAAGGGAGCTAACACAATATGCCTGTGAACAACAGTATCTGCTAAAAGTTTGTTGACAATTATTTAGTTTCCCTGTGATCATGGTTCCAGATAGAGATGTCCTTCTGGCACTTTTTCTCTTGATTTGGAGACAGAGTCCCTGGTTGAGAGAACCAGGATGAAAGAATGTCTGGAACACAGACGGATGTATATGCCCAAAAGATGTCACCGTTCATTGATGACCTTACATTATTTATGACTATGATCACTCTGTTCTTATTAAGATCAGTGAGAGGTTTGGAACACAGTCTACACAAGTGATTCATCTTTTAAGCTTACAGACAGGGAGGGGTAACCACAGTTTAAATGTAGTTCAAATACAACCTAAGTGCTTTCTTTTTCTGTACTTTTATAGAAGAGATTGTGATTGCGTGATCTAGTGAGAAAACATCTTCTATATCCAACAAAACAAAACAACAAAAAAACCCCACAAACCCAAACCATAATCTTTGAATCATCTTTTGAACAAGGGCCAAAACAAAAGGGGCTCTTCAGCCAGATACTATAGGACATTTTTGTACTGGATCCAACAATCAGCCCACATCAGCATCAACAGATAACAGATTTGTCCCTCTGTTAGATCTGATTAAATCCACAGTCCTGCCAACCTGAATTCATTTACAAAAATAAAATACCCCAAAACAATCACAGGGTTCATTAAATCACAAACAAAGCAAGGTTCGCTCATACTTAGTGAAAAATTTAATTTCCTCTTCCTGCTTTGAATCATCTTGCTTGTATTCCGCTACTCTTTATTTTCTACTATAAGCAGTGAAAACTTGATGACATTTTATAGAATAAACTTATATAATCAAAGAAAATAATCTAGCCACTGAATTTAATTTACCTATATAGAAAATTCTTAAAGTTACAATGGTATCAATTCCACTATCCCATATTAACAGGTACTTTGTAACATGTTTCAAATACTTTTTTAAATTATTATTTTATTTCAGAATGAAGTTCTCTTGGCTATCAAGCTAAACACTGAATGAACTTCAAGATCACTGAGCACATTGGGACAGTCATGTGCAATTAAAACACGTGCATTAAATAAGTGATACTCTTCTAATATTATTTCAATAAAAATTACAGAAATGTGATCTCTTGCATAATGAAACTAGGAGGCACATATTGAACAAGTTATTTTACTCATACATAAAAGGAGTCATGTGGGTGTTTAACAAATTACTGTTACAGAACACAAAATTAAGACAGAGCAAAAAATCATATTATTATGGTGACACTATTTAGCATGTTTCTAACCTGCTATTGCAATACATATGTAACTTCTATAACACAGAAGGCTAAACTTTACAGAACTAATTCAAGACTAAAGTCTTCTGTGGAGCTTTTCAGGAGCTGTAGTGTTCTAGAAAGGAAATTGTGGAGCTTTCCTTTTTTTCCAGGTGAAAAGTGTCCTGAAGATTTCACAGAAGATGTTATTTTCATTTTCAGACACACTCAGAGACCCTAGCCATTTCCATGGAAATCCATAGAGCCTTAATTTTAATGCAAATCAACATTTCTATAGCAACTAGAAAATTAACTAAAAAGGAGCTATCACAAACATGCTTTTCAAGCGGCCATCTTATAAGACATGGATGGAAACAGTAATTAGATGTAGCTGCCTATGACTGTTTAGTCCAGGTACCCCAATAGCAAAACTGAGAATAGCTTCATCTCAATCTGGAATATTCAAATGTGAATATATAATACAATCCCACTGCTGATATTCCAGTTGCGATACTTCGGACATGGTGTCCAAAATCCATGGAAATGTAAAGAAGGATTTCTGTGGAGTCAAGAGATGTAAAGGGTGATCAGCCATCACTGCATCTCTTTTTTTAAAACAAAACAAAACAAAACAAAAAACACAGGTAATATTAACCATTTCCTGCTTGCAAGAATCCATATGTTGGAGGTTTTTTCTTTTCATTTTCCCTGAGGAAAACCGAAAGGATATGTAGCCCTCAATTTCCTACTTAAGAGAAACTCCAAATCACTTAACATTTTGACTTAGAATTGCAAATTTTGACTCACGGCAAAACTGAAAATGGTGGTTTATTTCCTAGCAATCTATATTGGTTTGTCTGAATACGGTTTTTAGAAGTATGTACTTGCTTCCGTGCTTGAAAAACATCTAAGTTATCCTGCCAAGCTTTAGTTTAACTTGGTTATAGAAATTTAATTGTGCTGTAATAATCAAAAGATATTTAATGGAAGATTTAAAGCAGTAATTGCAGTTAAAAAAATCAAGATATCTTTCAATTTGTTCATCAACCCTTTTTAAAATAAAAAAGGATGTCAAACAGAAGTTAATTATTTCTGCCTAAACAAGAAAGCTTTTTGGTGGTCTGTCTTTTTAATTCAAAATTTGTTCTAACAGATAACTGAATAAATAAACAGGATTAATTTACAACTACAATCCCATCAAAACCAACTGAAATGGAGACATTTCTAGGTAAAAAAATTATGATACTGCCTAATTTTTCCTCCTACTCATTATTCTGCAAACATGGAGTAGCTTCATTGAAGCCTCCAGAATGACACCACACAGGAAAAACAAGAGAAGGGCATCAGATCCTTACATGTAATTCATTATTTCCTTTACCATCCTAAGAATTTCTCCATGCAAAAT
>VXBO01009054.1:2284-19652 GCA_013400135.1 Rhinoptilus africanus
CTGCTACTACTACCAGAAATTTTTGAGCTTGAGAAATTCAGTGGTATGGGAGAAATGAAAAAGTTTACCAAGTTAAAGGAGGCATTTCATTTGAGCAGTGATTCTGATCCCTGCCTTTCATCAGTGATTCTGATCCCTGCTTTTCTTGAAAGCTCTGAATGTACCTAATTAGAAGGGAAAAGGGGGGTTTGACTAAAGGTAGTGAACTGAAAGGAAGTGAAGAGTTTGAGGTCTGCCTCTGCTGTTAGATGTGGGAATGTGCATGCAAACATGTAACAATGTAGTTAGTGCAAGAAAGATGCGAGGATCTTCTGTACAGAAGAGTGAAAGAAGGAAAGAATACGATGGGGGGAAAAAAAAAAAAAGAGGGAGTGCTGCAATGATGTAAGTGATCACTGGTTGAAAAGAGACCACAAGGAAGCAAAAAACCCAAAGGTTTTGTAGTGACTAAATACTATTGTCTTCTACATTTTATCCTAAAACGGATGGATTTTTTTTTTCAGGGAAATAGACTCCTTCCCAATCCTCATCAACCTTTTTCTTCATCACTACTGGTTTTCACTTTGAAAATTTAGTGAGCCTGCATATCAGATACAGGGAAAAACTTTGCTACCTATCCTTGTACCATGCGCTCCAAGTGTTAGCCATTATATGGTTTGCAGCTATATCTTCTTGTCACCAGTTGCTAGTCCCCAAATTAAAAAAAAAAACTGCAATCCAGTTGACAACTTTCTGTAAGAATAACTGGAAATCATAAGGCTACTTAATCATTGCAACAACAGAAAACTGCAGAAAGGGAAGCATACTAAAAAGAGCAACTATGCAAAGGAAAATAAAAAATTGTCTTAGCCTAAGATTGACAAATTTTAATAAAAGAAATTAAATTTTACCTGCTTGTAGGGCTGTCATGAGTTAAAAATCAACCTAGACTTAAAACTACCGTAGTTATTTCTGGCAGAAAACTAAAAAATCAAACACACATGAAAAAGTAAGCTTTCTTTACACTGACAAGGAGAGTATGTATAGATACTTGTGTATGCATGTGTATGTGAGTGTATAGACACACACATGCATACATATGGAAGCTCACTACAGATGCTTTCTTACCCACTATCCATGATTTCATAGTTTTTTTCATAGGTTGAAATAAACTAGTTTCTCTGAGAATTTTAGTTCTCTAAACCACGAAGAATTTTAAGACAGGATATTAAAACTGTATGGGGTTTAGGTAAATTCTCTCAGGTGTATATTCATAAGTACAGTAATCCACATCTCTCATTTGCCTATTTTAGTGCAGGGGAGCACAACTCATGAACATGATTTTTGTTAGTCCTTCATATCTTTATATTTCAGGCAGCTATATTTTTATTGTGGCTGGTCTGTTTTCCTATTCTTTTCTCCACTAGGTGGCAGAATTTATATTATTTTCTTAGACAATGTCTTTTACTGACCAAAATAAGGTCTATATTGAAATTAAACTTTCCTAATAAAAAGAGTAAATAGCACATCGATTGAAACCCAGAAGACTCTCACTACCCTCATAAATGAAACAGAGAACACATATTGTGTGCACACACCTTGTGCATATATTTGACTTCTCCCTTTAAATATTGTCCCCATTTCAATTACTTCATTCATTGACTCTTAATGAGAACTTGTTATTTGTTGAACCACGACTTCCATTTTTAAATCCAAATTTAAAATTTCTTTTAAAAACCTGAATCAGGTTAGGCTACCATTTCCTCTACAGCTCCTGGAGAAAGAAGCCAAATTTTTTCCAGGCTATTTCTATTGCAACAGGCAATCTTAAAAGAAACAGGCTGAGAACTATCTTGAGACAGTCAGACTCAGGAGATTTGAAAGGGAATATGAGATGATGTTGCTGATACAGAAAGCAGATAGCCTTACCAAAGACAGTACTAATGTTCAAAAGAAAAGGAAGGAAACCAGGCAGTTCAGTTTCTGAATCTCTGAGCCAGTCAAAGATGTGAGATACTGTGTGGTAATCCCATGGTTTTGTTGCCATTATGTTTGTAACATAAGCTACAGATGAAGTCATGGCAAAGCCCATAAATGCTATATCAAGAACTCTTTCCCTTACTGTCAGCTTTTCCAAATGCTCTGTATGAGTATTATAAAGTTTTCTTACATTATTATAAAGTTTTGCAGAAAATATATCTCAATTTATCGGCCCACAAAACAGAGGTTGTTAGAGTACTCACTGCCAATTCAAACATAGATTTAGAAGCATCTTATAATTCATCTATTCACTCATGTTTAGTTCATATTCAGAAGATTTCCATCGTTATGCAGCCTTAGCCAAACCCGTAGACCCCAATGTGATCATAGACTTACTCTTGCCAGTAGTTCATTCATTTCTGTCACCAGGGTACCCAGATTTTCTTGTGCTAGCTGAAGAAGTCTCTCTGGTGCTTGCTGAGGTGAAAGCAAATGCTATTAGGGAAGAGAGGAGAGAGGGTGAAAGTCTGTATTTAATGGATCTCAGTGCTTCCAAATATTGTAGAGAAGAAGCATCAAAAATTTCCTCTTCATTACAGTATCCAACTGCTTTTTGTCATTGACTTTTGTGTCATATCCATCCAACATATTTATCTCAGGAGTCTTGACAGCTTTACCTAGTTTAGCGGAGAACTTGTAAGTATGGTAGGAACATACAGTATATAGAATATATAACTGCTTTATGGACTACCAGCATGAACATTATTTTATTTGTATACAACCACTTTTTCTGTGCCTGCAGTACAATTCCTTGCATATACGTACACAAATCACTGCTGTGAGATTTATTTATTAAAATAAGTCAAAATTAATAACTGCAATAACTATTTATCAATCAAAGCAAGACTGAAGTAATAAAATCTTGAATTTTTCTTCTTTCCTGAACCTCCTCATGGCTGTATGTTTGAACAGATTGAAGTACAGTTGCACTGAAGCCCTGTTCTTTATGTATGTGAATACTGTGAACATACCTTTAATTCCTGTGTCATGTTCTCAAAACCATGCAGTATTTTATATGGAGCAGGCAGTGGACCACTGAAGTTAACACTCAGGATCATCTGGTTTAACCGATCCAGGTCACTGAGAAGGAGTCCTGTGCATTCATCTTCACAAGCTGGGGGAAGAAGGGCAAAGCTTATTTGCTCCTGCTAAATGTTTAAGATGTATGTTTGAGTTAGAAATTTTATGGCACACATACAGTTCTGTGAGAAGTAACACTAATTTCAGATAATTTACCCCAAAAGCATAGTGGGAGAAAAAATGGAAAGAACAACTAGAAAACAGGAAAGACATTATTGCTTAGGACTTCGTAACAGGATAGTTTAATATGAAACATGAAGAGCAAAATTAGTAGACTTACCCCAGAAAAAGAGAAAATAACTAACGTTGTCCATTATGGACTAGCCAATATAAAATCCTAAATTAGACAAGCAATTCGAATGAGATCTGAGAAAAGTGGACAGGTAATTTGGAAAATTGAAGGAGCACTTAAAGAAGTATAGTATAGTCATGAATTTGAACATAAGAAACTAAAGAAATCTTACAATTTACATTGTTGTCCTAACCAAGCATGGCCAATCACGCTAAACTTGTGATGCAGACAGTAGAAAGAGTCCAGGTAAAAATACTGCTAGTTTTCTTTTAAGAAATGCTTTTCCCTACCTCCTTTTACTAACCAGCTTATAAGTTTTTCATGTATGCTTCCTTTCTTGTAAATACTCTTTAGCATGAAAAATACTGGTGTGTCCTACATATATTGAAAGGAGTTTGCATTTTCCTAACTCTTGCTTTCTATTAACTATCAAAAGAAATTCTCATAACCTTAAATTCTTGTATCATTTATGTTGCAGACAGGGAAAATTCATCATCCTTAATAATGGAGCTGTGGGAATGCCTTTCTGTTCCCCTGCATAAAGCTGCAACACAGGACTGGCAAACCGAAACAACATCTGAGGGGATGGAGCAAACTCTGAAACAAGGAATTTATGGTGATGTTAAGAGACATGGAGGGTTGTACCTAAAGTTTTAAAAGTATGTAATTATTTCAGCAACACTCCTAGGCAGCTCAATGACTAAAAAAAACACTAAACAATATATATATTTCTGTAGAAACAGAGAAGTAATTTTCAACAATTACATTTTTCCCAAAATTTGCTCTTCATGTAGATTAAATCTTTTCTGTTGTCTAAAGTTTTTGGTTACCTAAATGAGGTACTTATTCTGTAGGTTGGCTGTTCCGTATAGCAGGGAGTTTAGTCAAATACAGAGAGAAGAAGAATGAATACTAGTTTAATACACCATGAAACTCATGTGATGATTGAAAAGGAGACAAGATGGATGCTGGATTAGTACAGTAAGAAGTGGGTGCAGAAAGCTAGATCCTGTTATTTCAAGTCTTCCTTTTGCATTTTCATTGCTTCCATTTACAGATTTCTTCCTCCTGTTTCACAGTATTTTGTTACATAAGCTGAACTGCACTAGAACTTCTCTGCATTTGTTAACTGTGGGCATGAGACATTCTGATTTATTTTTCTAGGTGAGATTAAAAAAAAAAACAAAAACCACCTTATTACCAGCCCAGCTCTTGTCATCTGTATGCTTCCTTTTAGAAGTCTGGGAGAATTAAAGGAAAAGCAAGTTTTACAGCCAACTGAATGTTTTATAGAAAAACACCTGTTCTGTAGCTGGTCGAGAAGGTAAGTAGACCTGATAATCATTTTGCAGATAAGTGATCTCGGGCCTGAAAAGAGTTGGATTTTGTTGTTTGTTTCTTGGGTTTTGGTTTGTTTTTTCTTTTTCTTTTCTTTCCCCCCCCCCCCGATACGTTATTTCACTAATGCAACAAGCTAAAATCTATTCACCCTCAAAATTGTTAGAGTGGTTGTTAATAAAATGCTAAAAATTTGCTATATGTTACAGATAAACTCAATTCACACCAATAAGAAAAAAATGAACAGCTTATGAAGTGATGAAGTATTTGCAGCGAGTAAACAATTGATAAGTGAACGTTCAGTATAAATTAAGACCTCTTGCACAGTAATCAGGTTGAAAAGAGAAACTACATCAAGTGAGGATCAGAGTACAGTAGATGACACAGGACTAAGCTACTCCAATACTCAGTCTGAAATGTACTGTAGTTACGGGAAATATTTCAAGAGTATGATTAAATTTTGCAAGACTAAATACTTCTAAGTCTATCTATAAAACTGTCAGGATCAATTTGTGTCTAATATTAACAAATGCAGCACTAAATTCAGTTCATTACAGCAGTGCTAGCATGTAAGAGGCAGATCATGCAGTCAATATAACAACAGTCCAGCAAGCAATTAATGCAAATTAGTGTGTTTTCCACTTTCACTTTCCCATGCACAATAAGTCCTCTAAGGATTTTGACTTACCTCTTGTGAGAAGCATCTCCAAAGTACGCATGCCAAAGAAACTTTTTTTTAAAAAATATTGTTCAAGTAATAAAAGACACTATAAGCTTATGGACATTTAACCACTTCTTCCATTTTACAAAGAGAAGATAATGTACAATAAAGGAGTCAAACATCTGAGCCATAATGTGTTCCTCCCATTGAGTGATTATCTAACACAATTTTGCTTTAATACATTGCTGTTAAGACTCAGAAGACTGTGTTATGACTAGGTAATTTTTGGTCTAAGGGCAACCATGCAATCTCTGATATGAGGTGGTATCCTATGATAGTCAGTGACTCTTCAGTATTAGTTTCCTGTTACTGTTTTTTATTGTTCTGCTATAAAGTGTTGAACTATTGTTAGGTTTATTTATCTGTTGGCGGTTACCCCAACTGGCACTGGTTTCGCACCAAATAATAAACAAGCCCTCCTCTGCCTCCTGAAACAGAACCTCCACAGAAAGCTGAAAGCTTTAGCTTCCTTGCCATTGCCGCTGATTTCAGGGAGTTTGCACGATCGATGTACCTCCAAAATCTGGGAAAATTCAGATCCAGAACAGGGTCTAAAATACCGACTCAGGTTTATTTCTGATTTTCATTATTTAGAAAGCCCCATGTGCTGGTTCTGACACATACCAGTACTAGTTAGGTTTATATAGTGCTTGAGTTGGGCAAAATACAATGGAATGTAGGTCTAAACTCAACAGGAGATCTTGCATCAAAAAAGGGAGAACAATCGCGAGCTTATCAGCTTCTAGGCCAAGTAGGGGTGCCATCTCTTATTAAGCTCACGCAGACAGAGCAGCAGTTGTCCAGCACAGAGGTCAGTTTAATTCTTACAGCTGTGCCATAAGGGCTCATAACTTCTGTTAAACTCGGAACATAGGAGAAGCTAGCACAAGGCTTCATAGGTCTGGTGTTACACACAGTATCTTTCCTTGCAGCTCACTGTGAAGGGTTGTAGTAAGAAGCTCCCAGCTCCTGCTGAATTAAGGACTGTGTAGGAGGTAGGAGGTGCTTCTTTTCACAGGTTGTTCAAGATCTGCCTCTGACAGAGACAGCAACTCTGCTTAGTTCTGAATTTGGAAGGGCTGAGATCATGGAGCTACTCCCTGTTTTAGAGGGTAAACCTTGATTCTGCCAGGTCCAGTGGCTAGGAGGTCCCTTGTTCTCCTGGGTGCAGAACTGAGTGACAGCTGGGGAAAATTCTCTCCCATTCCAAGACCTAGTATTAAAGGAATCTGACTATATAATTTTCTCCTTCTACCAATATTGAATATTTAAATCAGTAAAGGTGTAAGTTTGTTGACTGCAGCATGGCTGAAGGTCCATTTTTTTCACAAGACTGAGTTAAAGAAAAATTCCTAACAATGAAATATCTGTTTTATCTCTCGATGTCATGATTGTTTCTTGTTCCCTGTTAATCTTGTACAGCAGAACGACACTGACTGCTTTACATTTAAGTTTTTGCTTGACCCCAAGGAACATTTGTGACAGGAGCTTACATCTGACGAAAGGTTTTTGTAGTTTGTGTTCCAACAGAGCTCAAAATATTGGAGCCAAATTTTTTTGAAATCCCCATTGTAATTATGACTGGTGCCCTGAAAGCATTCAGAAGGTGAGTTCTGACTTGCCATATGTTTAACAGTAAAGCCCTGCAGTTCTCACTAGGATCGCTTTCTTCCCTAAACACTGCACAGTACCAACTACAGTCACTATTGCAATAGCACTGCAGTCTAAGGTTCTTCATTTTATGTGCTACAAACTCTACAACTGAAGTGGAATGTCACAAGGTATAACAAAAAATACACGGGAGAATTAATGATCCAAGAAAATGCACATACTTGATCCAAAACCCCCTGTAGCTCCTTCTTCCCACTTCAGCTTGCTACGGTCAAAGCTCTTTGGGAAGGATGAGGAGGGAGCAATACATTCTTTGGCTTGCTTACATATCTCTGGTATGTATGTGTAAAATATGAATCAAGCAAATAGTAATGATCTTGGTCTGCCTGAGCGTGCTGGGTACAGACGAACTAAGGAAAGGCTGCTCCTGTTCATCACACAACTCAGTCCTGTTCTGGAGTGGAACTATGGAACTTAACAAAGAAAACAAAAAATATACATCTTCAGTACTCTGGTGATTATAGGCCAGTCAGCAATTACCAGTTGACAACTTTCAGCAGAATAAACATTGAGATATAATTATTACAGTAAAAATGGGGGAGCATTCATCATTTAGAGGACAATTCATTTGTAGTTACAAATAAAAATAAAAATCTGTAAGCACTAGAGAAGGTTTAGGAGAAATTTTTTCGTATTTGATGGTATACAAGGATGTTGGCAGCATTATTAAAAGTAGTTTGCAATTGTTACTTATTTTTTTATTGGCTACCGACTGCTTCTAACAGAAGGGAAAAGGAGTCTAAGAAGTGGACTGCTTGAGACCAAAAATTATAAGGAAGTCTTCAACAGCAGAGTATTAAGAGTATCAGTACATGATGAACTAGATGGTCACTTTTGCTGGGGAAACAATGTGGCCTACGTTTCAAGGAGAACTGTAATCATGAGTTAAGTCCATAACTGTTACAGCTACAAAATTTTAAAATAAGGACTGTGTTTTCCAGAGCAACATCTAAATGAAAATTACTTAGTTTTTCAACATCCTGAATACTTGTTACATTATTCCCAGTACTAGCCACTGTTTTCAGTCTCAGGCATTGCTTAGTATGTTTTTTCTAGTCATTTACCTTGTCAATATTCTGAAAAGTCTTTTGGATATCCAGGATAGCAGTTTCTTTGTACAAAACAGCTTAAGTGCAAGTTTTCATTTGTAACAGTTTTCCAATTTGTTAATCAGACTATTTCATTGTGTGGGTAATAAGGTTAAAAATCCTCTCTATGAATGGGAAAAGCTGTGTGCAGGAAAATCAAATTTTCCTCCATTTTGCTTTGAAAGATGCGGTTCGCTATAATCTCTGGTTTAACTGCAACATATTCGTGTAGTGAGACACTGGAACAGAGAGGCTGTAGATGCCCCATACCTAGAAGTGTTCAAGGTCAGGTTGGATGGGGCTTTGAGTAACCTGGTCTAGTGGAGGGTGTCCCCCTCCATGTCAGGGGAGTTGGAACTAGATGATCTTTACAGTCCCTTCTGACCCAAACCATCCTATGAACCAATGCTATATTATTAATAATATAGAAGTACTTATGTCTATATTCCCAGTAATCTCTCTATTAATTTTCAATGAAGAGTTGTACCTGGGAATCAGGAGTAATGCAAAAGCACTGAACTCAGTAGTCACATTGAGAAGCTTACTTCTGCTAATCCCAATCACTCTGACAGCTGATCACAATCAAGTTGAGTGAAACAATGTTCTGCACTGTGTACTCCCTGACTCTACGTGCCTACTGTCTTCCTCGTTAATTACTCAAAGAAACCATACATTTCATTCTTGACTGATATGATACCTTCAACCATTTTCAGCACTTCTTCAGTTTCCTTATTTTTCCTATTTGCTTTTAAAATGTTTGCAATTTGTTTGAGCTGTACTAGTTGATTTTAATATTAGAAAGCAGTACACCTCTGGGTTTTGAGGTAAAGACCTAATGTATTTTGTGAAAATTGAAAGAAGAGCCTTTTTTTTTTTTTATATCTACTTGCCTTACATAGGTAAAGAAAAAAAGAACAAACCCAACAGAATTAAAAAGCTACAATTAAAGTCCTATAGCAGATAGAAGTCAGGTAAAACATTAAAACCAATTCATTGTGCCTTGCTATGGACTTACTGGATCCCTATCTGCACTCTACTTTAACAATGACGGCATCGAGAGAAAAAAAAGAAAAGATCACAATAAAATTAGTTCCTACTCAGCTGGGGGAGATGGAGGAGAGGAAAATGCTCTATTTCAGCCCAGATTTACTAAGTGTTCTAGGAAGGTTTTGCTACCTGAATTTTTTGGTAAGACATAAGAATACAGTATCACGGGAAATGAGACTGTGGGGTCAAAACAAAAGCTATCCAATTTCATGGCTAAAAATTCCAAATAATACTGAGAGACAAGACACATGGTACATATGAAAAATGAAGGTAGGGCAAAGATACCACTACTGTAAAATGTAACTTGATGTTTTAGGCTATTAGTTTTTTGTTTTAAACAAAGGAAGTTCTTTGTTCTTGGATATATTGTACTGCCATTCCTTATGCACTTTAAATTCCAGTGGGTAGTTGTTAAACCAACATGACCAAGCAAACCTTCGTAAAAACTCTGTGAGTGACTCATGACACAGAGCATTCCAATTGCTGCTTAAACATTTAGGACAACACTAAAAAATTCACTGAAAGCCAATATTGTCACAACAGCAGTGACAACCTTTAGCAAAACTACAAACTTCAAAACCCACAAAAAGAAATCCTTCAAAGCTTTGTTGTCAATTTTCAGCAAGCATATTAAGAAGTATCGAGAGTGTTCCTAACATCTCAAGGCTTGTGAAAAAAATGGACCAGATTGTCAAAGTAGTAAGAAACCCGGCAACTATTTTCAAAGAAACCCACACGGCTGGTTGATGTATAAAGTAGGATTGAATTTCTGAAATATGACAGACACAATCAAAAATTCTCAAAAATTACATTAGTATACGTACAAATGCATTTCATGCCATCACGTGCATGCCGATGTTCACAGCCAACACACTTCCACCCTGTGAATCCAGGCCTGCAAGTGCACTGTCCAGTGACAGGGTCACAGGGCACAGGCAGGGAACCGTATCGATCACACTCACATTCCTGGCAGGAGCCTCCCGGAGTTTGTGGATTTCCCGTGTAGCCAGAAGAACATCTAGACATTGCAAATACAAAACCAGGTTTGCCCAACTGAGACACATAAACATGAGACTCCAATGAATATTTGGCAACATATTAAACAAAATGTATACAAACATTCATTCATGACTCATTAAAAAAATCTTTGGTGCTTTATTATCATTTGATGTGCATTTGTAGAGGGAGGAATGTTGCAAACTGTTCAACAAACCAGTAATAACTTTTAACCAGGATGTGGAACAGTCTGAATGAAAGGACTATGCAAAAGTGATCCCACACCCCTTCAGTTAAAGTTCTATTACACCATGACAAAAAGGTTTCTACATTAGCAATGTTTGGTCTATGGACCTTTTTTTTTCCCACTAGACACTTGTGTTTTGCATTAGAAGTGAAATCTCATAGTAGACACTTGCTAATTTTGATCATCTTAATTCCATAGCATTGCTATGGATGTGACAACAGCTGCCCTTTAGGTTATTAATTTGCAATTTGGTCATTAGTACTTTTATATGTGTCTTTCACAGTCAGTGCCCATGAAGACACAATTGTCACTAGAACAAAGGGTATGAGTGACATTAAAACACACTATAAGGTTGGTACCTAATTTTAGATAAACTTCATATTTTTCAGTTTAAATTCTGAGGCTCAGGGGAAAAAACCCCTACAAATCAGAAAGTAGGACTAGGACAATATCTGTGATATAAACAACACTGATCATCAATTTACAGTGGGTGTCCATAAAAATTGCCTATAATGGCTGAGTTTTAACAACATATAAAGAGGAAATAACTTATCTGAAGGCATGTATTTATACATTAGTAAATATACATTTATAGTATTGAAGGACATTGCTCTCCTTTATGTCTTACTCGTCTTTCATTGTCCCTCTTTCTTCTTTTTTCATTCATCCTACCTTTCACAGTACTGGCCTTCATATCCAGGTGGGCATGCAGTACACCGGTAATCACTAGGTCCTTCCGCAACACAAGAAGGGCTAAAACTAAAATAAAAGCAAATAAAAAACTTTTTCCACCCTATTGCATCATTTCATTCTAGTCAGCTGTGCAGAAGGGCCCATGGTAAGATCCACTCTTAATGTAAATGGTAGCATTCTCTTATCTGTTTATAAACACCTGTGGGAGATCCCTTCTTTCTATTAAGAATTTAATGAATGCCATGCTGTGATACTGGCACAATTTAGACAAATGCTGGAAGGGCAGAATCATTGAGGGGTCGTATCAGAGGGGATGGAGTCAACAATGCCCACACTTTTGACTTGTGTGTTTGCATGGTGCTGTCATTCACAGTGAAACAAAAGATCAAGAAACTGAGCTAACAAACATCCAGCCTTTCCAGTCTGATTTAATTTTAATTTGAATAAAAGGAGATAAGCTGGGAAGAGTTTACTCAAAGGTAAAACATAAAGAAGGAGAAAGGAAACAAAGTCATAGCCACGTGGAATCTTCCAAAAAGGCAGTCAAATGATCTTCTCAGTGACATACTGAAGAGAAAAGACTGGCCTACAGAGAAAAAACTCCTAAAAGCTATCTTTTTTGTCGTCAGGGAGGGTTCATATTTTAATAATGGAAGATACTAGATTATTTTCACTAAGCCGTGATGTAGATGAATAACCAGTGATCGCAGCGTGTACCTATGGGAACTGTGCAAAGTAGCACATTGCTGGAATGGTAGTGCACTAAGTGCCTGCACAGACAGTTAAAACAAACAAAAAGGGTAGTTAGGGGGAAAGAAACTAAATATTAAAATGGTGCAACACTGTAAAACTCTCAGCTCTTTGTGGAAGAAGAACCAGAAAAGCACAGAGGTGAGACTAGAGTTCCTTCTTGGTACAGTACAGTCAGCATTCTACTCTAACTTGCTTATAATGCATTAAACCAATAGGGCTTGAATGAATATATAAAATTACACCATTGCAAAGAAAAAGTAAACAAATTGATCTATTACTCACAGACTCATTACCCAACACATTTTCAACTCCATAAAAATAGATCCACACCCCTAGGAACAACTCATTCTCTCTGATCTTTTTTTTTTCAGCTCATCATGTCTGAATCTCACTGCTGATTGTACGGAAGTATAAAACCAGTATTTAAAACCTTAGCGGAGTTTTGTAAAATTTCATAAGAATTACACTATACTAATTCACAAATATTATTATGTCAGCCATGACATAATAAGCTAATGAGACGGCTCCTTAGCTATCTGCTTTTCATGCACATTATGATTACTGAGCTACTGTTCAATAGCTGCAGGTAGGTGGATTTTTTTTTCCTTAATAGTATCTTGAAAAGTTTTCACTGAGCTGCACAACACGCACAAATCCAAGGTGTGATGCCCTCTTTTCCACCTAATTCTGTAGCTTTATGGAATGGGTCTATCCCACTTAAGCCTATCCATCTAAAAGACAGGCATGTGGTCTAAGCCAACTATTCAGGCATCCTCTATCAGCAGTTGAAAATGGAGATGCACAGACAGGCATATACGCGCATTTGAAACATCTCCTCCCCTGCCCTCCCTCCAGTGGTGGTTTCCTTCAGTTTTAACATGGGTGAGATGTATATTTGTCTGTCCCTGTATTTACTAGACAGGTACCAAAATTGTTGATGGCTACAGCTAACAGAAGTAGAAATCCCGTCCATGACATCTGGAGACATCTGAGTTAAGGTCTAGAAAACACAAGCAGTTTTGTTTCTGGATATACTCAGATCTGACTCTCTTTCTCGACAGCACTAAGAAATTGGATGACTATCTCATGATTAAGTGTATTTACTAATTTTGAATCAGGTGCTATTCAGTTATCTCCTATGAAGGCTTTTGAACAGAAAAGCCTCATGATCACTTTTATGTGAGCATGACACAAAAGGCCCTGACAACATCTGCAACTGTGCAGGCCATGTGGCTGCATGAGGTATTGGTGCTTTGCTTGCTTCCCCTTCTTCAGGCAGCTCAGGAATTTGAGTGCGCACCAAAGACACACATACTACCTGGAATCCACAGATTTTACACATTTCTCAACTGTAGGGCACTTCAGTGGCACTCACTTCCTGTGGTTTATGGTAGCTTTTAGATAAGATATTGAAATGATTTCTGGAGCACAGTGTGGAGAATGTCTAAATTCTTGTCGCGGGGTGCCATAATCACCTAGGTGAAGAGTCCTGCCCATTTTCTGATCTCACACCTGTATTGCTGGACAATTAAGGATTCTTAAGCCACAGAAAAAAATAGGATATAACGATATTTTCAGCACTTCCTACTGCCTGCTAGTAACAGAAAGAGTTTTTTCCAGTGTCTTTGCTGATGTACAAAGCTGAGAAGCTTGGTCGATCTTGTTCTTTGCAACTTGAGTGTCCTTTCTTGATACTAGTAGGTTGAACACATAATCAAGTCATTACAAAAAACATTAATGAAAAAGGGTACAACTCAGAAAAACTTGCAGTTAAGACCACATTATAACTTTCTGAGATAAAGTGTATTTCTTTAAGCTGCTTTTATAATTGTTTTGGTTGTTCTCATTTTGATATTTATGAGGTATGGAAGTCTTCTCAAAAACACTTGCTGTGGATGAAAGATCATGATGTTCTTAGCTGCTGATGTTTGACAAAGGGATTCCCTCCTTCAAAAAAAACTACAGATCAACCCAAAATGATAAAATGAAGAACAAAGAAGAAGAAGAAAAAGAAGTCCTCTCAGATACACTGGCTGAAATACTCACTAAAACATCCTAAAAGTCAGACAAAGCACAGAAAAATGGTTTTAAGGAACACTTCCAACCTCTCAAGAGAACGATAATGAAACACAAACCTTTTCAGAGCAGTACTATGGTATAATTCCAAATATCATTAAGAGCTTCTCAGCAAAACAACAAACAAATCTCAAGTGCTAAACTATCATCTGTTGGGAACACATGCGGAGACACCATGGCAAGGCTCGTTAGCATAAAGCAACCAATAAAATTTACGCTGCAATAACTGCATTGCTTTTAGATTATTCTATCTTTCGCAAATTGCCTAAAAATCATGTAACATTAAATAAGGAATCAATAAATTCCACAGTGGAGCAAGAAGCCACTATAACACATTTATACCAACATAATATATGAGCATAAGACTTTTTACAGCTCCCTTGTGGCTATATTGTACTTGAGTTCTGCTCTAGCTTCATTTGTGAGAATACCTTTATAACACACATTCATTATCTGTTGAATATTGCATTTTCTCGCACTTATTAATTTATTCATCACAAATTAGCAAGGGAGCAAATTCCGACTTTTAAAGGTAGATCAATTAGCAAAAGTAGATACGAAAATTTTTAGTATGGCTTACATGACGCAGTGCTCCTGTAGCCATCTGAAAAAGGACACAGTGATCCCAAAACAGAATTCTTGCTTGCTGGAAACGTAATTGTGCATCATGAGTTTGCTTACTTACTTGTTACTGGAAATAGACAGGGGACAAGCACAAGGCTGACAGTCATTCGGAGAGCCTTGGACAATGCCATAAAATCCCAGTGCACATCTCTCACAGTGGTGACCAGCAGTATTGTGCTGACAATTCTACAGAGGAAAGAAACAGAATGAAACTGTAGTTGATAATTACAAGAAAGCTGGCAACAATTTGTTCCCAGCCTCAGGGATTCAAACTTATTTCAATTCATAATTTCTCTCTCCCTGATATGATTCACAGTGGGACTGCTTGCTTTAAGCATCTATCAAATGCCTGCTGAGTTATATATGGGTTTGCAGGAGAAAGAATGGAGGCCTGTAGCTAGCCAGATGTATCCTACGGAATTTCTTATCCCATTCATCCTTCCTTCCCTCTTTTATTCCAGTCGTTGAAGTAGGAGAAACAATCAATTAAAATTCAATCTTACTGTATCAGGTCACACGTTTTGTTACCTATAACAGCAGCATTGTGTATATTGCATAACACATGGTACATTGCCTCTTTAGTTTGAAGATACTTCATTTTTCTTTTTACACAAATACTAATTCAGTGGCAATAAAGCACTGCATAGTCTGAACTCTAGAAAATCAGAAAAGAAAATTTTAAAGGTAGATGGTTTGCTTTTTTGACCCTGCCTTTAACTTCGACACTTAGGCTATTTAAGCAAAAGTGGACTAAAATATTGTCTTCTATTTTTTCAGATTGGTTACACAACTTATGAATTTTACATTAAGATTAACCAAGTGCATAAGTTCAGAAATATAATACCTGACAAATCGACGTTTCAGGGTCACACATAGTACTGTGTCCATGACACTGACATACAACGCAGGCACCTAAGGGCTGAGCAGGTGTCCTTCCCGCAGGTGAAGATGGAAGCCTATAAAATCCTGGAGAGCATGACTGCCATAAAAAAGATGCAGAAGAAAACAGATCATTACAGAGTGGACTAGGAATGGGAAGCATCACAAGCTCTTCCTTCCAATCACCAGTTTTTACAAGTTGTGAAAAGAACCTGACAGGCTTCCAGCTGTGTTACAAACAATATACTGTACTTTACAGATAACAAGAGCCAACCCTAATTGGAAACATTGCTGAAAAATCCCTGGAGCACTGCACAGGCACCAGGCTTTTCATATTACAGCTTGTGAGACTTTTCATTCAGATGCAGAACACCTCACTGTTCTCACTGTGCATCAGGCATCATTCGTTTCATTTCTTAAAAGTAAGGTTTATTTTCGAAATAATTTTTTTGCATGGACTGTGGAGAGCAAGCATGATGATTCTGTTTTTTTCACCCTTGGTGAGTTTTTCAGGTTTGACAAGCTAATATCTGCCTACATACCACCTGATGGATAACAAGCAAAATCCAAATGATGATAATAATAAAAAAAATGGTTGCATGGCTGCATTATTTCTAGCCATTATTTATAGACCATAAAAGTAAAGAATTCAAAATATTAAAGGTTTTACATCCCTTAGGATGATTAGCCTCAAATCAAATTTATCTGTCACTAAGTCTTCTCTACCCTAGCTTGGCAATAAAATTCTGAGAGCAACGCAAAAATTACTAGCAAAGCTGACACATCTAAAATCAAGCACTTGATCTTTATTCCAGGCTTATTATGCAAATGCATGAAAGTGTCTACATAGCTCTCAGAAAGCACACAGCTATGACAACATAAAAATACAAATAGGACCATTTTGATAATTCAGACCATTAGGGGCAAGTGCATACAGAGAAGTCACTCGTCCCATGTATAAATCCCACCATCTAGTGGTGCTAGGAGCCTATGAAGGCTGTCTGATGAGGTCATTTCCTACTGTTGACCACAATTTCTGCTTTTTGGAAAGAATGAGAGTAGTACACTTTTCACACAGCAATAAAATGGATGCAAAATAAAACAAAAGGGAATCTGGCGTAAGTAACTTCTCATGATCAAAAGCAGGATTCTTCAGTCAAGTACTAGCTGACATGCTAGATTCTATTCATATGACACCACTTTGACAATTTTATAATCACTGCCAGTACCTCCAGGAGTCTAAGTTATGGCAAAAGCATAAACACGATTATTTTAATTATTTTCTTTAGAATCACAAAGAAAGTAATCTAACTCACTTTTGCTTTTCCCCTTTTATTTTGACTAAGACTACGCTGAGATCTCTGAAGCATAGAAACAGTCTATCTGCTTTTTAATGGCTTGTGAAGAATTCCAATTTAGATAAATAATCTCAAATGAAAGTAATTTTTTTTCTTACTACAATTTCTCGTGTTTTTCCTCCCTCTCCATCACCAGAAGAGTCCTTGTCCAAGCATAAAATGGTACAAAGCACAGCTTTACATGTTCTGAGTAACGTTACAATGGGGTATAAATATATGGTACATCCTCAAACAAATCTAATCTCTAACTGTTTTTTCTGGTATGCTATTGACAATCTTCTATTTTGATCTAAAAATTTCTGAGATTAAACAGGACACAAACAAAGGATGAATTTTCATTACTAACTTGGAAATTTTTCAGAAGTAACCATTAGGGAAACTCTTACCACAGCTTTTTCATCCTGCTACTGGATTAAAAAAAAAAAAAAAAAAAAGTCACTTCTAGTAAAAACTGCTGTGCACATAGTCCTCACAATGCAATTAGAG
>VXBO01009054.1:19659-60897 GCA_013400135.1 Rhinoptilus africanus
TCACAATGCAATTAGAGGATAAATCATGAAATAGATACATATACCCTGTTAGCATTTACTTAAAAAACGCCTGAGTATCAGATGCTTTTTTCTCCTGCTGAAATTAAATAAACCCTCATAGTACACACTATGACCTTCACTGAGCACACTAAAAATAAGCTGTTATAAGCATGTGAAGATCGCACAATTAAGTGCAAAGTATGAAGGTTGCAACTGAGACATTTATCCTGGCCCCTAGTTGGTATGAATTAAAATAAAGTTCCAATTACATTATCATATATTTTCCTTCGGAAATTCAATTTGTCACAGTAATTTTTAAAAATCTGTACTTCTGAGCAAACGCTGGAGCCCATTAATTTCTCATATATGTGTTTATATGCATTCAGGTGTATGCTGTTACCAAAACAGCGTGCAAAGAAAATTACTTCATTCACTTCTTTGCACACATTTCCTATGAACTCACTGTTCCTGTTGCCTCATGTGCTTCATAACACAACCCAGTAAAACATCTGAAGGGAGTGGAGTTCTCGCACATCTCAAGGCATCTTTCCGTTCATTTACTCACTCCCAATTTTTTCCCACTGCTAGCTTGGGGGAACCCTTTACAAGATTCCACATAGCCAGGATGTCTGAGGGATTTGCAGAATAATTGAAGTGTTGCTCCCTGCTACCTCCACCGAGCAATTGCAACAAAGGCTTTTGGAATTGCTAGTCCTGCTTTATAGTAAAAACATGCTGGTTTGCACACAGAAAGACCGCCATTCTCATCAACGACTGCACATACAGTCAAAAACACTAAGTTCTGTTCTGCAGTCAAAATACTACATCTTAAACACCTTCTCTGGTGCCTATGATAAGATACATTTTACAAAAGCATAGAAGTCATCTGATTTTCTATAAAACTTGTGCACTTTTGAAACATGCACTCTTCATCATGAAAAATATTTAGATAAGCAAAAAAAATATATTGTACATGTATAGGGAGCAGCAAGCTCACTTACTTGACCTACAGTTTTTTCCCAGTGTTCAATGACTTAGAAATTTACCAAACTTCAACAGTTCAGGACAAACGGTTCAGTTTCCGTTAGTATCAGATCTATTTTATTTTATTATAAGACACATTGACTTGACTGCTTCTAAGAATAAAGCAAAATAGGCTGTTTGGACCATGTTCCAGAATTTGGGCTCCTCTTTTCAAGCAGCTCCCTTGCTTACATAAGGGGTACTGAAATTTGACAGGAGGCAAGTTTTTTGTGTATGAACTGAGCAAGACCTTATGGGAGTCCTATACCAGCACTGGAAGAAGAATAACTGTAAGGGAGTAAAATAGGAAGATACTTGCCACAACTCGAAAGCCCTTTTTGAATGTATTTTCATAGATCCACTTGGATAAATTATAAGTATTCAGAAAACTGACAGCTTGAACACGTGCAGTGTGACATTTCATAAAGCTTTGAAAACATCGTTCGTGAAGCTTCTTTCATGAAGCACAGACATGCTTCAGAACGGTTCTCATATACATTTTTAATGCATTTTCAGTGCTATTTTGAGCAGTCAAGCACGCAAAATGAAACCAAAATGGACAACCTTCATCCTATTAGTGTTAGTCCACAAAGGCATGCTATTGGAACTGTTTCAAGAGAAAAGATCAATTTGAGGAATCTACAGGTTCTGAACTATGAACTGCCTTTTTGACCAACTGTTCAGAATGCACTATTTCAAGTTTTGCTTTTGAAATGCCTTCTCTTTTTAAATTTTGTTATTTGAGTTATTCATTATAATACAAACATTTAAGAAATCAAAATTGAAATGCTGTTTAGCTTTTTTTCAAAAGAAAGTATTTCAATCAATCATACAGCTATTAAGACTTTAATAGGAATTTAAATGGCAAACAAAGCAAACTTAAAAATCTGGAAAACCTTTATAGAATAGAATCTTAAAATTGTGCTTGGCTCTGTTTAGAGTGCTTGGTGCTATAATTTTAATAACATTTAACTTTTTTGTTTTCAGATTTGTTTTTATACTTTATTTGGTGAATTTCATGCAGCTGTCAAAATCTTTAACTTTTCAGGAATAAGCAGTATGTAACCTTTAATTATCCACTATTTCAAATGTTAATCTGCAGTTTACTTACAACTAACAATAATTTATAGAATCAATCAGTTGTTGGGGTTTTTTTTAATTTGACATACGGGTTTCCTGTGTTTTTCTCTACAGATTCTGTGAATTGTGGTAATGATAAAATGATGCATATAGATCAGTCTTTTGGAAGATATCATATCATAACTGTTTGGTGTATTATGGCCCTACCATAACATGACAACATAGTACAATCTGTTGTATACAGTACATTACAATAATATTATACCCTTATCTGTCAAAAAATTCTTCATCTATCAGCATCAGTCACACAATACCGCCTCAGAGATGCTGACCCCATAAATCTCACTTTCCTGTATTGTAAGTAGTTGCGTTATCCGCATAGTTTCAGTGGCACATTTGCCTAAATCAAAAAGAAGTGCTTAAAATTCTTGTGAGAGAGATACCCAAGAGAGAAAGAATGTAATTAATTAAATTAAGGGAGAGTTGTTGTAAATTAAATGAATTCACACTCTAATTACTTATCACACCTTACTGACGAATGGACCGAAGAAGGTGTTAAGACTTTTACTGGAAGTCAGGTTAGTACATTACCTCACAAGACAAACCAGAATAACCCAATGGGCAGTCACATTTCTCAATCAGGTAAGCCTGAGGAGTCATCCCAGACACAGTGCCACCTTCAGCAACTTCCATTGCTATCTCAGAAATCCTGAAAAAAAGGAGCAAACATCTCAAATGAGATTAGTCAAGCAATAACTCAAACCCAGTTAGTTCATAGTCAGCTAGCATAGGAGAAAATGGTCTTATTTGGCTGTTTGTAGTCTTCCTGATCTACATCAGACAAACAACGCTATTTTTGCTTCTCCTAAGGAAACAAAGCTACCAACACCTTCAGTCTCATTTTCCATTTCTAGGCAATCCTGTAACTGACTTTTCTCTCCTGCTTGATTCTATTTCTTTTTTTTAATCCTTTTTCAGCTGAACTATTAACAAAAGCTCATATCTGATTCTTCATTTGGAGGAAATCATTAAGAAACTGAAGTCACATACTAAATGCAGTTCCAATTCATGATTCTCATAGGTAGGGCAATAAAATTGTTTGCTAAATGAGCTTTTAATGAGGCAACTATTAAAAAAAAAGAATCTATCCTCATCAACTAAAGGAATCTAACAAGCTCTAGAGCAGACTTCAAAGCCATTGGACATTTACCTTTTTAGCAGGATTTTTCAGATCTGTAGCCACATACCCTTTTTTTCCTTTCCCTTATTATCATTTAGACATATCAAAAAATAATTTAAAGCAAACAAGAAATCCTACTACAGAAGCATCTGCTAGTATCAAAAAGGGATATGTTTCATGGTAAAGCTTCTGACATTTTAACTTTCCAAACATCTGTTAGACTGTATTAATAATAATATCCTTGCCTCTCAGCCACTCCCTGTCTTTGCAGCACGCATGCTGATCTGCCAAATAGGGTTGAGTACACCATGGACAAAGACAACAAACATAATATCTGATGAAAGACACTTAATCCTGATGTACCAGAATGCTGTTCTTTTAGCTTACTTCTTTATTTGGGGGGGTTGTTTGTTTAAATGAATGCTATGATCTGGAAGCCCTTATTCTCTTTGAGAAACAAAAAGGGTAGAATAGTGTAAATTTTAAAGGTTCAAATACACTGCCAAACCAAGCAACAACATTGAAGAACGTGTGACTAACTAGCTGAATAGATGTCAATAATTCTGATATTTCTGTCAATAATTCATTCATTAAGTGTCTGTGCATAGTGCTAATGCAGAGGAGCTCAAAGAACTGCTCAACTCCTCCTCATGCTCATAGTCTGTTCATCTGCCCCCAGACCTTGCTTAGGGAGTGACTGAGTGACACTCTTCTTCTGCATATTGGCACCAATGTCAGGATGACCGTAGGAAAAGCAAACACCCATTTCTGAACTGGGTAAGAGTTTCGTGACTGTCCTTAGGTGACCAGACCCACACCTCTTGATACCTTATATCAATGCAAAATCTCTAAATCATCTAGAAACTTAAACCCTGTGCTCCTTCCTTACTACCTGAAGAAAGGGGTTCAGTGGAGCAGGGAAATTGAACAAAAACCCCCAATCAAACAAAGCCAGACGAAAACAGAAGACTGAAAACGAAGAGGGCAAACCCATTCAGATCTGATACATCAGTGTAAACTTATATTGAAATCTCTGTACATTCAATGGAAAAACAAAATGAAATCTGCCTCACTACCATCTTGAAGGCTGAGGCAACGGTCTGTGTGCTCTATTTACTGTCAGAAAGCTGTATTTACATAATAATATACTCCGGGACCACAAAGCTACCTGTTGTTTGTGTGAAAATGCTACTTAAGGAAGGCCAGGCTTGGTTGATTCTTGGAACTTGTCTAATAGGCAGAAGTCCAACAACTGCTACCTGATCAGTGTCAGGGATATTGAAATAATTCACAGTGAAATTGAAAGCATACTTCCAATTCAAACTAATTTATTATCACAGCCCAGTTGCCTGAAAAGCAAAACAAAACCTAATAAAAGAAATGTTTCAATTTAGAGCAGTGGATGTGAAAATGAAGGCAACAAAATGAAAAATATAGGAGAAAAATGTTTGGCTTTGAATTCTGAGCAGAAATCTCTAAATCACTAGTAATGCTGCAGCTTTGAAGCAGAAACATTAGCTTTGCTGCTAAACTATATAGCTAATGCAGCACTAACACTAGAACTAGGCTATTTTTATGCTTCCAACTGCTGCTGCTGCTTTGACTTTCTTTTAAAATGCTTTTCCTGCAGCTTTTAAACTCTGCAACTGATATTAAGGCACAACTAAAAACCTCAAAAAATTTATAAAGACATCATAGATAATACTTTCCTCCTTTCATCCACAGTTTCTTTTTCTTTATACTTTTCTACTTTGCACAGCCAGGTAGAAAGAGAAGCTTTACTGGTTTAGAACAGGGCCCTTATTTAGAAAGCACAACACACTCTATTTAAACAAATGCTTTATTATAAATCACTTAATTCAAGCATAAGTTTTAAAGTTGAGCATAAATACTGTCCTTTAGAGGGTCGTAGACTATTTTTAATAAAAGCCTTCAATACTTAACGCAAGCTAATATTCCACTAACCTTTAAAAACATTTTGGGGGATTTATTTTGTGGTTTTAAGCAAAACTTTCTCTGAAATCATTCAAGGTGCTAACTTGAAAAAAAATAGTAATGTTTTCCTGCTCTTTATTTTCTACTTAAAGTCTCAGATGCCATTTGATGAATGTTAACTATGTAACTAGACAGATCATAAAAATCTATTGTAACATAACCACTTCCAAAATCAAATATGGTATGACGTGCAAGGTTATGACTTCAGATGGAGAGTTACCAGAAAGAACAGATGAACTCTTTGCTAAGTCCTGCTGTCATCTAAAATGTCGCATTCTGAAATGCGATGCTGTAAAAATACATTTTGATTCTTTAAGTACCTCCTTGAAAACTTGCCCTAAAAACTGAAAAGTCCTCCTCTCTTCTCTTATATGCCTTATTACTAGGTAGCTTCGATAAAATGGTGGTGTATCACAATGCAGGTCTAGTTCAGTCACGATGGTCCTATGCATCTCAGAACAAAATCATGAAAACAGAGGTTCATTTTCATAACTTAGGCTGTTTGAGCTAAGATAGTATTCAGTTTTTGCTTCCATAAATGAGTTAGGATCTGTAGTGCATAAAGGAAAGGGAATGGAGAAACGGACACAAAACATGGCTGTGCTTCTCAAATTTTCCATGTCGCACTGGAATTACTTCCCTATCTCTTTCCACACGAATTCCCTGTGCTTGTAATACAATATCCTAAATTGCATATTCCAAAAATAAATGAAACCAATGTAAAACATTTATGGCATCTGTTGTTAATATTTAGCATCTAGCCAGTGCAAGTTGGATTAATACTTTCTGTAAATGATATACTTTAAATAGAGAAAATAGCAGCAACAATGACTATGTTTTCTGTCACACCTTGCATTGTATCTGCCCCTACTGTTCACCATCATAAACTCCAAAAGTTATGTTCTTATAGACCTGTTTGTGGCCTAGAAATCTAGAAATCATTTTAGCCTTTCACTTTTATGTCAGAATCATAGAAAGGACCTATGGAGACCTTTGGAGTTTCTCTCCAATTATTCCTCTGTCCTTGCTAATACATTCTGCTTGCATAGGAGACTCTGAATTTGTTATCAAAATTTTTTAGGAATAGTTTAGGTAATCTATTCCACAACTTCTTTGCCTGCAGGAATTTTTCTCTCGTGTCTAATGTGAATATTTGCTGCTGAAGTTTAATCTCACTTCTTTTTTGACTTACCCACCATGGCAACAAAGAACTGATTAATTTCTTTCTCTTTGTGGCAACATTGTATTGACCTTAAGGCAATTTCAAATTTCTAAATTACAAATATTTTACATCTTCTCTCACAGGTCATATTTTCTGACCTGTGATGATGCTTATTTTTATCCTCTGAACAATATTTTTTTCTTGAATTCCAGTAACTAAAACTTCATGCTTAGGCTTTACCAGTCTTGTGTGGAAGTACAAGATTAATGTTTTGAACATTGCAGGCTGTATCTGCTTATATATGCAGCTAGAATATTAGCATTTCTCAACAAGAATTTCATTACTGAATCATGTTCACCTGATGATATGTTGTAAACAGAACGCTGCGGATAAGTAACAAAGCAGTTGTTCCTTGTTTGTTCAATTGACTACTCCTTCCAAAGTGTAAAAATCTTATAGTTGGGCTTTAGATTGGCAGCAGATTTTTGTATTATTCCTCTCATCTTGCTGCCTGATGTCCACTTCAATTTAGTAAGCGTTATCTTTATTTTGCCATCTAACTTATTAACAAATAAACTGAATAGAAAATGTTGAATATATCTGCCCCTAATATATTGTATTAAGTATCATTTCATCAAAAGAATACTCTTTCATCTTTGACTTTTTACCTTATTTCCCACTTGCAAAAGAAAATTCCTTAATATGCTAATATTTATATTTAATTAACAGCCTCATGTTTTGATAAAGTAGACATTCATTCAAAAAATACTTTGGGTTTGTTTCAGGATGCATGTACTTAAATGTGTTTTCTGTTCTAGGATCCTGAAAATAAGGATTTAATTTGCCTAGTGTCATCTATATTTTCTATTGAATAGATTTTCTGTCTCCTGTATCTTCTGCTGTGCTGAATGCTAACTCCTTCTGTTCTTCCCAGCAACTGCTTGTAGCTTATGTTATGAACAAAAATTCTGCTGGGAAGCTCTATCAGGCTATCTGTGACTACTGCACTCTTTCAGACCACCGCGTGAAATAGTTACCTGCTCTGCCTCATGATATTGCCATGAGTTGCCTTAATAAGAATGTAATGAACATCGTACAACACACTCAGGAAGTCTTCCCGGGTTACACCTGTACTTGGTCTTGAGTCATCTCCATAATACTTCCATGTGAAATCTGCCTGGGACACCGTCCTGTTGACACCTGAGTCATCACGATAATATTCCCAGGACACAGTGTTTCTGAGTCTTTGGTCATCACCATAATATTCCCATCCATGCTAAAAGACAGTAATACAAAACCAGATTATAAACAGCATTTAAAAGAAACGGGTCCTTAAGTTTGGGGAAAAAAAGCAAATGGAAACATTACCTCTGTCATTTCTATCTCATGCCTTGTCAGCTGCCCAATTAAAGGGGCAGCCATATGCCGGACAATAATTCTTGTATTAGTGGGGGGCCCACCTCTTATGATGACTTGTGGGTAGTAAGTAGTAAAACCTGTTTCTTCTCGTGCTTCAAAGTAGATTGCATATTTCAGTTTCCCTCCATAAGCGGTCAACTAACAGAGCAAAACACAAAGTACAAAAAGAAATCTCATTCTCATTTAGCTAAAAATAAATTCCTGGGCATATGCAGGAGCTAGATACACTCTGCGTCTATGTGCAGTCTGATGAATGTGCGTATGGTAGAAAATAGCAATACATGCTTGTAGAACTATCTGGGGACAAGGGCTGTGTTCAAAAAATACCCATCAGCAATTTGTTATTGTACTACACTAAAAACAAAATATTATCTATTTCTTTATACGTGCCTTGGTGCTGCCCAAAGGTTGTGTTGAGAGAAAGAAATATCTAAACTTTCCCAAGCCAAACCAAGAAATGTCAAAAGGCCAAAATAAATTGTAACAGAAGTGCTTAACAATATCCTAAAGGTGGGTATTTAAACCATTTTCTCTGGTGTAACTTACAAAGATCATGTGCTTTTTTTTTTTTGTTTTTAAATGGGGAGAAACAAAAAGTTACTAGAGAGTTATATTAAATGAATGCAGCTGAATATTTCAAATAATATTTTTGTGAGAGAATCTATCTTGTGGGAGACTATTACATGTTACTGTCTGTAAATATATATTTGTAAATAGTGTTTATGTTACAGACATGAATTTCCATGATAATGGAGCAAATAATTTTCAGTAATGGAATGGCATTTATTTTCTTTCGAAGTACATTCCCATGTGTGATGATGCGTATTGGAAGGGAAAAAAAGGCATTGCAAAATACAAATATAAGATTTAAAAAAACATATAAATCCATGTCAGTATTCCATGGAATTTTATGTTTACCTTTTGTCCCTCAAACTGCTTTGGAAGTCTCCAGTAAACAGGTTCTGACCGAAGATCCTGCATCACCTCTTCTATATTTGCCACTATTTCAGGAGGCTGGAATGCAATCCCTGAAAGAGTGCTGCGCTGAAGCTTTTCATCCACCAGTGGTAGAATCATTTGCTCTGGCTTCAAGGTCACCTATACGTATTTAAAAATATCAAAAAGAATATTAAGTCTATTTTCCCCATGAAATGTTAAATTCTAACATTTCTAACATTAAATTCTTTAAATTCTAACTCTTTAAAAAAATTATTGCTAGGTAATTTCATCTCATGCCATGAGCAATTTGTCACAAAACAGCCTTACTACTCCTTCTGGTATAAAGAGTGATAACAATTAGTTCCCCCTCAAGCTTTTTGCACCTTGTCCTCATGTGAACAAAGAATAGACTAGCACTGGTTAAAACAGATTCATCAGCAAGTGATCCCAAGAATTTCATTCAAGCGATTTTCATTGTGCTATTTCAGTCACAGGCCTGCTCTGGTTCATACTGTGAGAAATGTACTTTACGAAGAGGCATACTTCTCACCAACACTTGTTATACATCACTGAGGCTGTGGAACACAGCGCCTGATCCCTTGGCACTTCTACACAACAGTCAAGCTCAGTGTTCTCCACACAATATGCAGAGAGAGAGGGCTCAGGGTTTCTGTAACTCTAAATTCAGATTTAATGAAAAATTTAAGGATGCCACTTAGATACTTGTAATTTTCTTAGGCTTGTTGAAACAGTCTCAATTGCATTATACGGAAATCATTATTTTGATCAAAAACTAATACGAGTCTTAGTAATTCCATGCAGATGAAGATATCACAGGAAGCATGTGAACAAATGCAAAGGGCTGGTATCAAAATTGCTTTCTCACAAAGAGTGAGGAAAACAAAGAAAACAGTCATCCCATCAACACTCTGTTCCCAAGATAAGTATCAGGTAACGAGGAATCAACCAGGCCCTATATTGTACTTTAAGCATCTTGGTATTTCCATTTACAGCAGCATCTATGGACTGAACAGACATGGAAGCATTCCTAACATTGCCAGCCCTAAGTGAGATTTCCTGAGTTCTGATCATAACTGTATTTTACTGTTTATTACCTTAGATATCAAGAAAGTGGTCAACATATTTGAATTTCAGATCAGCCTTGCCTTACAGTCAGGAAGGGGTCCTACAGGAGAGATGGGGAAGGACTCTTTATGAGGGAGCGTAGTGATAGGATGAGGCGTACATTTAGATTAGATATTAGAAAAAAATCTTTACTGTGAGGGTGGTGAGGCACTAGAACAGGTTGTCCAGAGAAGCTGTGGATGCCCCATCCCTGGAAGTGCTCAAGGCCAGGCTGGATGGGGCTTTGAGCAAGCTGGTCTAGTGGGAGATGTCCCTGCCCATGGCAGGGGGGTTGGAATTAAATGATCTTTAAGGTCTCTTCCAACTTCCAACTGTGATTCTATGATTTGCTTGTTTAAACATGTCTAGTGCCATTTAAACCACCTGAGAGTATCTGAAATAGTCACCAGCAGCTGACAGAACCCAGTCTCTACTGGTTGAGCTGATAAAACCCAGACTCAACCCAGTCTCAGAACTGTAAATCAGTTTACAACTCTGAATCAGTTCTGAAATAGATCAAAGTTCCAAAAACTAGATGAGACATGGACATACACTTATTTAGATAAGACCATAAATAGGAAAGGAAATTAATCAGGAGACACAAAATAATCAGGAGGTTTAAACTATGTTTCTGCTTTGTGCTGCCACAAGGGTTAAAGCACAATTTTCCAGCACTGTTGCTGTCATGAAACTTGATTAAATTTTATAACTTGTCAGCCTTTTTACAGCCTTTCATCTCCAGCCTACCAGCATATGATGGGCAAAACTTAAATAATGAGAAAAACTGGGTCAGATCATGATAAATCACTTCATCCACTGGAAAGGGAAGGAGGTGCTATTGGATTGAATAACGAAGGGGAGGATGGGTGCTATTCATATTCCTTTAACCAAGAGATATGAACTCTTTATTAAGAGATCACACCTTGACTTCAGACTAAAGTATCCTTATACAATTGACACTTGTGCATGACAAGTCAGGGGCTTTGGCTGAGTTGCATTAGGCAGACATTCCTTCTACGATTGATGTGCTTTCTAGCAGAGATATGACTGACCATACATGGGGACCCAATTAGCCGTTTTCCATTAGAAATAGCTCCTCCAGAATGTAACTGAGGAACTCGCACAGCAGCCACAGCCAGCAGTGTGCTCAATGTGTCTTTTTCACTCATTGTACAGATAAATGGAGACATCCAGTCTGCCTTATTTGTCAGTCCAGCATAGGTCTCAAGGTCCCTTTCCATAAAAAGGTGGAGAGCTCTTGGTTTGCTCTGAGGGATTATACCCTACCATTCTTGGATTTAAACAGAGCTTTAATTAACTCTTCTTTAAAAATAAAATAAATAAAAAACAAAAAACCCCAAAACCAAACACAAAACCCCCAACCTAAACCAATGAAAATAAACAGATTAATTGAACCATGGGAAATTTATGTTGGACAACAAGCACCTGTGACCCTTGAATACACCTGGGTAAACTGCGTATCACATACTGGGAATTATGTTACAATGCACTGGACTGCATAATTTCTCCACACGACTAGTTTATCCTTCCCTGAGTTTTTAATAACTTTACTTTGGCTTGACATCAGCTATTCTATCCCTGGTTTTCTAATCTACTTATTTACTTTTAAAGCCTTGACCCTGATTGTCTAATGGAACATACTGCTCTCTCCACTTTTCAAAGTATAAAGAGGAAAATGATTGCTTGAATGTTTGGCCATTTTCTAGCTACCTCTCAGTGCCTGACTAAAAGATGCCAGCAGGAAACAGCATTATTGCATTACATGGCTCAGCAGTTTCCTACTCACCCACATGCGAATCAGCCCCCTTGCCTCACTGCACTGCGTAGTCAGGCCAAAGCAATAGCAACTGCTGCAGCCAAGTGGGTTTCTGGCAGAGAGACCAAATGTACCAGACTTGCACCTGTCACAGTGGACACCTTCCACATTAACCTGGAAGAGAGAGAAGAATTTTTATTTTTTTTTAAAAAAGCAAGCTCTATTTTGAGATAGTTATAAGAAAAATAAAATCATGCAGTAATGATAATAACATGGTGCAGGAAGAAATAATAGTAAGTGCAAGGAAATAGTCAAGGAACTTTCCAGCTTCTTATCATGTGTGTATGCAAACACATATAATTAACGTAATTGAGGCATTTGCATTTGTATCCATTGAGTAGCTCTGAGCAATGGATGCTGGCTTCATACCGACAGTTGTAAGCACAGAAAAATCAAACGGCACTTTGAGCATGCCATGCTCAATAACTGATTGATAAGATAAGAAAAAAATATGTCCTTCTGAAACTTCCAGGGTTAATCAAGCCTTTTGTTTAATAGGAATTAGTTTTGACAAGTTAGAACGTTTAAGGTACAGTACTAAATGTTCTTCTTGACATATTTTAATGGAAATATTGTAGAGAAAAGCTTTCCCCTCTTCGTGATTGTTTTCCACATCATCGAACAGTATTAACAAGGCTGAAATGTTTCACTGGTGTAATGTCAATGCTTTTATTTTCATTTTTCAATTAGTCTAAATAAAAAGCTATACCAGATAAGGGCAGATACACAATAATTTATGCATAGCCTTTTAAAACCCTTTTCATACTGAGACCAAGGTATTTAAAAAAATTCATCAACATGAAAGCACTGGTTGGCTTTTCCTCCCCCTGCATTTTTTTCTTGTGAGAGTAATGTGAAGAAGCCAATCTAAGAAACAAATTCAACTTTCCAAAGCTTATAGAGGAAACCTACATTATCCCCAAGGATTTTTTAACCCTCATTTCCACATGTAACCCTGTCAGCAAATGTGTCTATGCTAAATTTAGCTTATAGTTTGCTGCTTTTTGTAAGAGCTTACAAAGGGGCTCCTGAGCCTTTGAAAGCTCATTTCTGCAGCTATAACAGCAGATTTAAATGGGAATGATTACCATTTTATAAAAATCTAGCTTCTTCAATATATAACTCTCAAAAAAGTTACACAAAAGGTTAAAACCAACCCTAGCTTTAAATTTAACCATAGATTTAAATTCTGTGGGTAAAAAAATAATCTACTGACTTAATTCAGTATTATTTGTCCATTTTCTGTCAGAAATTGTGAATTTTACTTGCTTTACATTTTGGTTCATGTCAATTGCAGTTTCTTATTATTAATCATCAGCTAAATATATACTGGTAATTTGCACTCACAGAAACACAGAAGTAACTATATTAGCCTTAAAAGAATCAACAAAGAAACATTTCTATTTAAAAATGCCATAACCTTCTATTCTTTCTACTCAGTGCTTACAAGATCTACAAGAAAGGCATTGACACACTGGACCTAATCAAGAAAAGGGGCGTGAAGATTGTTAGAGGGGTTGGAGCACATCACATACCAGGAGACACTGAAAGAATTGAGATACCTCTATTTTTCCATTTCAAAGAATGACGTAGGACAAATAACACTGATCATTAGGCTGAGTTTTACTCAGTTGGTCCATGTGATTAACTCACTCTCACTCCAGTTTTTTTATGGCCTCACCATTAAATGAACCAGTATTTGTGAAACAGAGCATGATATTTTTTGTTCAAATACACCAGAAAAATGGGAGGGTGGTCAAGCAGTTTTCACAAAGAGGTTGTGAAATCCTAATCCTGGGAAGTACTGCCTCAGTAATGTCTTTCAAACAAGACACTGGACTAGATGACCTCCACAGGTCCCTTCTAATCTAATTTGTTCTACAGTTCATTCATCGAGTCTGTCCTTTATACTCAGAATGAAGTGACTGGAGCCCATTTAACAAAAGAATTACCTGACAATTCAATCATTTAAAATTCATACTTCCATTTTACTAGCTCTTTGTGTCAATCCAGTCTCTGAAAAAGAATGAATCAAAATCACAGAAGGAAACTAATCTCTAGAGGTCAATTTTAAAAACCATCTCCTTGAAGAGCGGGACTATCACCAAGGTTACCCATACCTCTTTCTAACCAATTCTTGAAAACCTACAAGAATGGGGATTTCACAACCTTTCTGGATAACCTGCTCAAGTGCTGCGTAACCCTCCTAGTGATTTTTTTTTTCTTAATGTCCAATCCAAAATTCCTAACCTACCATTTGCAGCTGTTGTCCCTTGTCACGTCTTTTGCTACTACCAGAAAGCACTTGACTCCATCAACTACTCTTTGAAGTGGCTGTAGGCTGCAATTGCATTTTCTCTCAGCCTCTATTTTTTGTGGACTAAAGAGTCTAGCTCTCTCAGTATATCTTTACGGATCATTTGCTCTAAAGTCTCTTTGTAGCCTTTCTCTGGAACCTCTTCAGTTTCTCAACAACACTCTAAAACTGGACACCATTTCCAAATGCAGTCTTACCAGCACTGAGTAGAGGCAGATAAAGACCTGCTGGTCATGTTGTTCATGATGTCCTACCTTGTGGCTGCATTATCCAGTATGATCAATGCATCCAGCTCAGTAGGCAGTTTGTCTTATTTACAATAAGAGTACACAGTTGGCTTATATTCCGTTTGCCATTCCCAAAGCTCGTATGTGCTTTTCAGCAGGACCACCACTCAGCCTTTTTCCTCACAGAGTGTACTGATTCTTCTTGAGGTTATTCCACTCCAATTCCTTTCTATTTTCCCAATCATCAAACTTTTCAAGGACCCTCTAGATTGTAGTTCTATTGTTCAGCATGTTGACATGCTCTACCTCCTCCAAATCAGCAATATTCTCAAATCTGCTGATGGTGAATTCTGTCATCCGTGTCACTTGATGGAAGTATTGGCTCTGGGGTACTCTGTTTGCTGGCTACCAACTGTGTGTCAAACCACCAATTATTGCCCTTTAAGCCCAGCAATCCAGCCAATTTACAAACCACCTAAGCGTGCTGTTCTTCCAAAAACAATTCCAAATAAGAATGCTGTGGGTGTTGATGCCAAAAGTCTTTGCTTTAGTAATCCTGAATTGGATACAGTCTAGTCAGAAAAATGGATACTACTGCGGTGAATTCTACTCATAAAATGATCAATATTTACTCCCTCTAAGTCAATGTACTATAAAGAGCTAGCACCGTGGCATACTATTATTACTGATGTGTTTGCTTTTAACTTGACAAATATCTGAACAAGAATTGTATCGAATGGGGTTAAATTGGCAACAGAGCTTAAATTGGTAAGAGCTTGCTGCCCTTGCAAGAGGTGGTGTGTGTGAAAAAGCAACTAATAAGCACTAAGTCTTTCTTTATGTTAGACTCCTCCCACAGCAGTTAGCAAAAACACTATGAAAACCAACTCGATTTTCTTTGTTGGAGCACACAAGTACAAATGTCAATGAATTTTGGAATAAACTTCTCAGCAGCTATAAGATCAGCTTACAACTTTCATTGTCCTACCTTGCAGCTGCATTGGCCTGTATGATCAATGCACGAGCACTTTCCCAACTCTGTATCACAGCTTTGTGGATCGGTCCCTGCCAGGAAGCACTGACAAGCAACACATTGTGGATAATTCCAGTAACCCGACCTGCACTCAGTGCATTTATCCCCAGAGAATTCAGGGCGGCAGAAGCAACAGCCTATGTTTAAGTCACACTGAGAACTCAGGGCTCCAATGAGGCTGCAGTCACAGGGCTAAAAAGGAGAGAAACAAAGGGAAAATTGCAGTTGTACTTCTGGAAAAAACAACCACCCACCCAACAAAAAAGCAACTCATGTCTTTCAAGTATCTATAAATAAAGTACCGCAGTGAATTTCCACTGTCTGAAGGTAACATATCCGAGTTATAAGGCTAGGCATTTATCTATATTCAACAAAGGTCAAGCAATTACACTAAATACATTTACTTTTCTTTTTGAACACATATCACTTATCACTGATAAGTTAGGTAGTGAAATCAAATAAATCCAAAAGGGTCAAGACACTGGGATACATTGCATACCAAATTAACTTAAAAACTGTAAGTGCTCTCTATAAAGCGCTTTCTATGTAAATCCTCTGCAGGGCATGGTCAGACCACTTTGCTAAAACTGGAACTGCTCAGGGGCGGTGGTCCCAGTGGAATCTAGTTCAATGTTTATTACTCATCCACCAGACAGGCAACTATCTTTTTACAAACAGGACTCTTAGATGCCAGCAATTTACATGGTAAAGTATAGAGATTTAGTCGTGTTGTGTACTGGGAAGCAAACTGCTCACAGAATGAGACTTGCACAGGCAGGTAAAGATAGAAATAGATGATTTGCCAGGGGGTCTAGATATTGAGTACAGAAGTAGCAGGGAAAGCTGCAGACTTCCAAAGAACAGAAGAATCCCTCAGTGCTATTCCTGTGACTGTACTGCAGAGTTAGCACAGGACATTTGCTGTGGTCACTGGCGTGACCAGAATCTCATATGTATAAGTTCAGCTTGCAGAAGCAAACTCAGTGCCAGGAGTACAGGTTACCACAGTAACTGACATGGATAGACTTGCTAAAACTAAGGACACAAAGCTGAAAAAGAGGAGGAAAATGTTTCTAAGTTTCTAAGTAAAAGTGTTTATTACATGAATGCTTAACGTACCTTTCCTTTGATCTGAAAAGATCATTTATAAATAAGATTATTATATACAGGAAACATTCAAATTCAGTCTCTACTGAATGCCAGAGAGACTATCTAACTAGTGGTTAAATGTTAGACTGCTAGACTTCTACCTAACCAAAAAATTAAACCTTCTGACAAAGAACCTTATTCTACAAGATACATTTGAACTTAAAGCTTAGAAAGCAAATTGTTCACCATACACCGAAATAGCTTGCTGTGCAATATTAAAACTTAAATTACAATCAGATGTTATGTTTGTTTTGTGAGCAAGCAGTTTTATGCAATGCTCTCTATTTCCAGGAGTTACGACAGCCCTGGAAATCTTCTACAAGCAGGAGATTCACATCTCACTTTGCAGAAATTAGCTGCAACATGGTGAGAGAGATGTGGGCCGATAGATCATTATTAATTTAGATGGTGCCACGGAACTGCCATACTAATGCGCTCACATAAAAGACAATCAGAGAATATACTCCAAGCTCAAACAGAGGTCTTCAACCTCATTAGGTTGGTTTCAGAAGCCAAGAGTCTATATCACAGCAGCACAGCAGAGGTTTCACAAGAGGAGTTTTCCATACATACAAAAAAGAAATCATTCTTGATAATTAGTTTTCAGCCTCAGTTACATTACGAACAGCTTTTTAAGAAGGAGCATTAATGGTGTATGACCATGTTAAGACAAGACATGTTTTCGGAGTAATTGCAGTAGTACTAGAAATCCCTCATCATCAATGAGAATGGCAGAGAGGAAAAGGCATTTGAACTTTGCATAACATTCACTGTCACCAGTTTTCAACCTGAACTGAATATTGCTCCCCTTAACTCAAGAGTTAACAACATTAACAACAGCTTGTATGGCCTCTTTGACATACTATCATTGCTTTTGTATTTCTTGTCCCTTCTTCCCTCCCCTTCAACTTAACTGTGTCAAACACTGGAAAAAGAAGGCCTTAAAGGCTAATGAGAAGATTTATTTCCCCTGTAAGAACACAGGGAGAAAGAGGATTTTACAGCTAACGTGGCTGTTTCTTTTCTTCTCTTTTCACTCTCTTTTATGCACAAGTTGAAGCCCTTCTCAAGTAAACTTCAAGTATAAATTCCTAGGGGTAACACAATTAGAGCCAAAGTAAATTCGTTCTGCAAAGGCACTGTCAGTTACTTGTAACTATACATCTATATACATTGTACAATAATATGGTCATCTCCTCAATCACGTTAAACATAACTGTAATAAAAGAAACCAGGCTCAAGCAAGACATTGACTCAGCACGACAGCAGTACAAACAGGGTGTTTGGTGTTACAGGCTGCATCCCTGAGACAGAGGATCTTTAGCGCTTAGTAACAGATTGCCAACATTATACCACAGTCTGACGCTAAAACTCACAATGCAGACACAAACCATGATTTACAAACCTAAAATTGTGTTCCAGCTACAAATTACTCTATTTACCCCATGGGAAAGAGGTAACATACACTGAGAGAAAATAGAGACCCACTCACCTTGCAGCCACTGACGAGGTCATGGCCCCAGGAATTTGGTGCACATTTGTCACACATCTCTCCAACAGTATTGGGAGGGCAGATACAGCGGCCACTGATGGGATCGCAGTTATTACCAAAATGTGAACACTCACAGGCTTCACGGGACATAGAAAAAAAATAAAGCAGAGGAAAAGTTACCCCTTTATGTGACACCTGGAGAACAGACCCTAACAGGGTTAGGATAGTTCCACCAAAGCATTTACCATGCAGTGAACTGTCAGTTATGGGTGGAAACAGTGAGGCTGGAAAGGTAGGGTAAACCCAGAGAAACACGAGCCAGTGGCAATGCAACACAGGTTGAAGTAACTGCTATGAGAACAGAATAGGAAAAATAAATGCACTGACTGTAGAATTAGAGACTTCTGAGATGGTGCACTCGTGATAGAGCTGCGGGTGTATCGTCCTACAGTTTCTGGGCCCATGTTGTCTTGTGCAAGAAGCCACCTGACTGCCTCTGAGCCCTCTATGCAAGAAACCTTCAGTGTATTTTACCTTTTCCACCTAAGTCAACCGCCTGAAATTTCTGCAGCTGTAAGCAGACCTTTCTCAAAGGGCAAAAAAGGTGTTTCAGTTTCTTTTTCCCATTCTACTCCTTTCTTTCAGATTACATGTATTCTATCTTGGTAGGACATAAAAAAAATGAGCCTCTTCACAGGAAACAGGGATTCTTTGCACATCTTATTCAATTGAAAATGCTTTGGATTTGGAAGTGGTTCCAAATGTGGTCTTTGCTCTTAAAGCATTATTAAGTGAACAACTCACTGGTGGCAAGCGCAGATTCAAGGTATGTAAGTGGTAAGTAGTTATGGGCCACAAGACACCTAATTTCTTGGAGGAGAAGAACTGGTGCATGGTTATTTTCATACTTACCATCAACATTACCCCTGAGGTCAGAGCAAAAGCATCATAAGCAAACTGTGACTCTCTGGGTGATAATTTGTTCCTTGGGGCGTTTACAGGGCAGCGTAACATAATGTTCATTGCTGAGGGCTGTGTTTATGTTGGTTACCTTTACTGTATGAAATACTTCAACTCAGCGTGAAACTAGAAAGTAAGAGATATGCAAAGATAGAACTCATAGCTACAGTTCAAATAAGAAGTGATCTTTATTTTTCCCCATCAAAGCTTTCAAAATAAGGTAAGTGATGCAAAGAAGATAGTAAGTATTGCCTCGATCATGTCAGGAACAAGAAGTTTTACATGCTACGTAATATCTTGTGACACACTATGGCTTGAAGATGTTTCAGAGTACCTCTCTCTTTCAGAGACTTAGGGTTTCAAATGTGACAGCTCTTCTATGGGTTTCCAGCTTTTACACAAAATTGGTTTAAAAGGCATAGATGCGAAGAAAGTGATACACCAATATTGTTTTCTTTTTTTACGTTTATCATCATTAAAAAGAATATGGAAAAAATACAACACATTTGTTGTAAGCAATAGTGAAATAGAAATCTCTTTTGTATCATTGCTGATAGAATGTCAGCGCTAACTGATGATGCTTCAGGGCTGTATTTTTTTAGGCTTTACAGTTTTTTATTGCACAAGAAAAAATCGAATTATATTCCTTTTGGATAAATGCTAGATAAAAGACGTCCAATATTTTATTCGATACTTAACTGTCACTATGGAATTCATTTTTGTGCACTTTCTTCCTAGCATGATTTCATATACTTTTATTAAATTTCTGATTTTCTTTGTGATTCATAATTTAATTCCCTTTTTTTGTCATTTGAAGGAATACATAAAAAGCCCACTAAAAATAAGTGGGGAAAACCCATCATTTTGAAAACAGAATTCCTCTCCATCCGTTGTATTAACTTTGGAACTTTTAAGACCCTGCATTTTTTTAACATATTTAGCTGTTGCAGTTATTTAAAATAATTGATCACCACAGGCAGATACATTTCTATTTAAAATATTGTTTGGATTTACGCTACTTTCCCATTTCATCACTGTGCCTTAAACTCCATCATTTCAAGTTTGCCAAGAGAGCAGTTAAATTTCAATGTGAAATCTTGTTAATTGCCCTCTCATTTTCCTTCCCCAAATGTATGAAATTAACAACATTTTGTAGCATTTCACAATAGTGATGTGCTTTTAAACTGTGAAATGTTAGAATAAAAGACTAATCACGAAGATAAACTATAGTATTTTCCCCCACCATATATGTGCTAAGGGCTTTAGGACTGCAGTTATTATTTGCATTTCATTTCAAGCTCTCTCATCAGTGAGCCTGTGAATCAATCTTTCCTTTTTCCAATGTGCCAATATGTTTGCACTTTTCAAGGTGCTTCCCGTGGGAGACAACACCACAGAGCAATGTTTTCAATATGATCTATAATCCAGTCTGGCTCAAGATTTATCAACAGTACAGGTGAAATTTTGACTTTTGCTGTACAGGTGTGGGTCTGGAAGCCTTGATGCTTCTTCCACACAAAAAAGGGAGTAAAAAAAGGCAGAGAGATAGGCTTGCTGCTTCTGCTGCTGTCCAGATGGGAAACAAGGAGGAATAGGATACTGGGCATGGTGATTTCTGCTTCTGGAAAGAATACAGCTTCTGCCTGAAGAACGTCAACAATATCCTTGACTTTATAGCACTCTGCCACCAGCAAAGAATGTTGTGGAGCCACCGCCATACTGGCATCCCAACAGCCAGCCACACTAGACAACTATCTACATCTCTTGTGATCACACCTAAATGAGTCCACAAGGCTTTAAAAATACAGTTCTATTATCAAAGATGGATATTTCCCTGTGAAGAGACCTATTGATTAGGTTCTTTCCAATGTAACAGTCTGTACTGCTTTAAGGACAGGAAAGCACTCATTTCAGTGTTTGACCAAATGTCCAAAAGGACAAACGTAAATGTAAGGAAGTGGCTGGATATATTTGTGTCTGATGACAGAGTTTCAGCATCTGGAAAAACTACTTTTCATGTATTTACACAAGGGACATGGTAGAGAATTTTATCTGAAGATCTTGTTGCACACAAAAGGTATACAAGTAAGCAAGATTCTAAATATTACTGTACAGAAATTTAGTAAAAAAGGATCAACCATGTAAGGACAGTGAAAAGGTTTGAGACAAAACTAGAAGCAAAGAGATTTTTTTCTTTTTTTTTTTTTTTTTTCCATTCACATCCCTTCAAACTGATGTGACTTGACAAGCACTTAAATCATCCTTTTATGATACTCTTACCACAACTAAATTATAGGAACTTCATAGAAACCTTTTTGTCAGGAAGTACTTGGAGAAAAGGATGTTCCTGTTCCTTCTAAACATGGCTGATTAGCCATAAACTGACCTTAAAATATCAGAAATTGCTTGTGTCTTCTGTTCTTGCCAACTGACCAATTTACAGGGCTATGAAAATATCTACCTGTCAGGAAAATCTGTTAGGCAATCCAAAACCAGACAAACTCAAATCCTGAATCTTAGTAGTAAATAAATAAATAAACATACAAATAAATACATCTGCAATTGGCTGCAAAGAATTTACATACGAGTACAGCCTCCTTCTTCAAAGTTGTAAAATCCATGAGCACAGCGGTCACACTTCTTTCCTGTCACTCCAGGCTGGCAATAACACTGTCCATCTCCATCGCAGTCGAAGGACTTGGAACCAAAGGAGTTGCAGTTGCAGGGAACACATCCTCCTGAAGACTGTAAGCCAAATGTTTGAGGCTGCCACAGAGAGAGGACGAGCAGTTAGTACATGGAATGACTACCAGGAGAAAAGAGGAAAAGCTGAAAGTGTAGGGTGATCAGGGTGGTTCTTTCCTCTTCAGCACTGAAATACTACTCTTAACAGGTTGCATTGTAGCAGTAAAACACTGGGGCAAGGACATTAAATACCCTACACAGCTGAAAAAGGAGTAAAGATTTCAGAATGTTACCTGATGCTATAATGAATGTTCTGCAATGTAACGCATTTCCTGTGAGGTTGTGTTTCGTAAGTACAATTCCCACAAGAAATGGAATGTATGTCAGTACCATGTACATATCCTGTGTCTGGGCTGTAAGATTATGTCAAGCAGTGTTTGTTGCTAAGAGAGTGAATTCAAATTCTTAGCTATGAATGGAGATTGATTCAACTGGAAAGTCTCTGAACAACTAGATTTTATCTCCTCTGACCAGGGGCAATATCTGTATACAGTATTCTGCAACTTGAGGGCATTTCTTTTGAATGATGCTTAGGAATTAACTTTAAAAGAACATAGATATGTGTGCCCATTACAAGCAAATAATGGGAATTATCTATTTTAAAGATAAAAACTGTCTTTGGGTTAGGTGTAAGATAGAAGTAATCAATGAGCCTCTGTTTCTCTTCTACTTTCATTCTTGTAAAGAAGGGAAGACACACAGTCATTTACACACTGTAATATGGAGTTCTGCATGAAGCTTTTAACCAACAGACCACATGTGTTTCACTGCACCAGCTAACAGTGGCTACTAGGAGCAAACTACTTGATATTCAAATTTTGAACTCAATCTTGAGTTAGAGTGACTTAAAGTGGGAGTATTTTTCTACCTTTTTCCACGTATGATGATTGTCAGAGAATACTGATATACAAATCATATTACTAACTTCACTTGAAATTTATACTACCATGTTTAATAGTCAAAATCTGTCCAAGACTTCACTAGGTAAGCAAAATGTTAAAAATGAGATATTAAAAAGATCACTGCTAATGAATATAAATGGAACAAAGTGGAAAAGATTTAGTTTTACAATGTACTACTGTGTGACCCAGGCATCTAGTGTTAGATTTTTACCTACTATACATCAGTACAGATTTTTCAAGCCAGTGGAGCTGCACTGACCTACATTTTGAGTGGATTTGTTCCACAGTGGAACCCCTAACCTCTTGTGTAGGTGAATTCCCAGAGACTTCACCAGGCTTCCATGTAAAAGCCCTGAAATCTGATCTATGAGTTTAATACTGATGTTCCACATTCCCATAGAGATTCTGCTGGTAGGTATCAGAATACAGGACCACACCTGTGGTCAGAATTTTGCCTGAAGAATCATATGAACCTAAGCAAATGCTTGATCATACATATAATAAAGAATTACACTGATTTTCATTTCCAAATTCTATACTGAAATGTTTTGACAATTACATACTTCTGCATGACAAAACATAGTGCATCAGAGGGAAAGAAATATTCAAACTCATATAATTAAACTCCAAGGTTCAATTAAATATACAGACTCTCTCTAAAGATTTCTTTTCCACAGGAAGAAACACACAGAAATGTGAATATGCAAAAATCTCAGGACAGACATTCAGATCAATGCAGTAAAGCAACCAACGCACAGCATGCAGCTCAGTTCTTAATAGAAGTTTGGTAGGATCTAATAAATTCTGTTTATAAAGGTGAAAGCCAGGAACAGTCTGATACACTAGCACTCCACACTGCGTGAAGGAAGAAAAAATCAGTAGCATGCTGGGTTGTATTCTATGATGAGCTCTGCACAGTCAAAGACATTTTGATCAGTCATGCAAACCCCCAAGATGAACCCCCAAGTTAAGCCCTCAGCAAAGCTTGTTTACACACAGAAATTCTAAGAATCACATTTACTGAACAAGAGATAAGATCCTGGATGACAATGAGGAAGTACAATTAATTGTCTGAATATGTTGTTATGTCCCTGTATCAGTATATGTCAAATGTTTGTGTGGGCAACACAGTTCCATATATATATTAAATGGGTAAAAGCTCACGTTCCCCAAGGGAATCCGTACAAGCCAGTATGACATGAGTTCCAGAGTCTGGCTGAGAAGGTAAACCACTGCCAGGTATTTTTCAAACTGGGTGTGATAGAGTGATAGTGTGAAGCTTTTGAGTTGCAGGGAAAAAACCCCAACATTCCCAAACCACTTCTGCTAGAAGCAGTTGCATCATAATTATTTCATTTTAGGAAATAAGTTTCTTTGTTGGTATGTGATAAAATATGAATACTTCTGTCATTTTGGGCATTACATTCAAATAATGGGCACTTCACCCAGTTAAAAATGGCTCAGATAACTGGCCATATTCAGTAATGAGAACTTTTAACACCAGTTATGTTTGATAGTTCAAGATTAGATCCTAACACTTTGCATCTGGGGCTGATCCTTTTTGCAAACTCCTTAAGCCTTTGGTTCTTGAATTGTTAGAAGGGGAAATCATATCCTGCCAAAGGCCATGAAAATCCCACTGATTCCATTGATGTATGTATATCACACATACATTTTGTGCATACTGCTGTTGATGGTGCTGCTTATGGACTTATTCTGCTATTTCACTTTTGGTCTCCATTGTCATTTCCACCATGAGAAGCCCTAGAAGTAGGGAAGTATCCTAAAAGGCTCCCTGTCTTCTGAGCCTGTATTTTTCTTGATAATTTTGTAGATTGTAGCACAGGTATTATAATTTTTTTTTAAAAAAAGTCTGCAGGAGCTCCAAACACAAGCAAATATGAGATTTCTGCTCATGCAATGCACACAGTTTCTAATTACCGGAGTAGCAGGCCTGTAAGCACCCCGTGGGCACCCACTGGCACTGCTGATGCCCCATCTCCGAGGTGGGACTCGGATCTGCTGACTCCTTCGTGCATTTTCTTTCAATTTAGGCTCCTGTCTGCTGATTTCACAGTGTCTGCCCATGAATCCTGATTTGCAGATACATCTTCCTGACATATCACATTGCAGTGATATGGATCCTAAAGCACTGCAGCCACAGGGTATACAAAACAGCTTTTCTGGGGCCCAGAAGTAGCTGGGCTTTAAGAATGAAAAGTAAACACTGTTAGAAAGTGAAGACAATTAAACTATAGCAAATAAAAAGAGTACAGGAATAAAGATAGTAGTAAACACAGTAGTAAACAAAGATTAATTCCAACCAATGGCCAATATTGTATCAACAAGCTTGACATATTTTCTGTGTACATTATGCAATCTGTGCAAATTCCACTGATACCAATGATTTTTCTTTCAATGGACTCTTTAAATACTGTTGAAAATAGAGTGTGAGCAAACCTTTTCAGAAATTATGCAGTTTATGGTGGGTAAAAATAATCCTTGTGATTTCTACAGAATTATGTGCTTCAAATTACACACACGCAGTGGTGTTTTGAGGACACAGGCCTAATCCACAAGTCCTCATGCTGAGCTAGAGAAACGTGCAGGCACCTATAACATATTCCCTAGTAGTCTAAAGAAAACTCTGTGAAAGTTCATGAAACGCTGTTTTTTTGCAGTGATTTGTGAGGCAGCAAAACAACGTCAAGGCAAAAGACACATTATTTAGCCAATACAAGAAGAATCCCTAAGAAAAAAACATAAAAGCAGAGCATTCATAGCAGAAGTAAGCTAGCCTCTTGCTTTTTTTTGAAAATCAGATACTAACAGATATTTTGCAACTCTCTTCATAGTGGGATTTTCCTCCAGAGCTGCAATATTTGTAACTAATTTATTTATAACAAGCATTCGGAATATAAAGTGTACACACCACATGTAAAAGTGTACTTGTATGTACAGTGAGGCTTAAAATACATTTGCATGTGATGTTCTGTGTTTTGTCCTAGAAAAACTTTGGAAAACCTTCAAAAAAAAAAAAGCCATTTTACAATTCTGTACATAAGAACAACCCATATATGTTCTTTAAGTGAAAAATAAGCAAAAAAAAAAAACCCCGAAACTGTATTGGGTTATGAGAAAAAGGGAAGAAAACGGAAAGAAAACAGCATTTCTTGTCCCTCACCTGGCAGACATCGCACCGGCGCCCAATCACGTTGGCTTTACACTGGCACTGGCCTGTCCGAGAGTCACAGATCTCTGAGAAGGAGCCATTGATGTGACAGTGACAGGCTGCAAAGGAAGAAGAAGGAGCTGACAATGTATTTCCTAAAACATGTTTGGTGCTGAAGGTGTCTTTAACAGACAAATGTTTAAGGTATGGCTTTTGCAACCCTGAGAAACTCAAGAAGGAAGACCTGAGTAAAGCAGTAAGGTGTTATTCCCACATGGTGACAACACACACTGACCTACCCATATTAATGTGGAATTTTGCTCTAAAATATTACAGTGAGAAATTTTTCCTCGACTCCACAAACAATTTGTTTTATATGTGCCTCTCAAATTAAAAGAGGGTATTTAGGGCTCTAAGTATGTGGTGGTCCTGGTTTCAGCTGGGACAGAGATAATTTTCTTTCTAGTGGTTGCTGTGTTTCAAATTTGGTATGAAAGGCATGTCAATAACACGTACTGTTTCAGTTATTGCAAGGTGATGTTTATATTTTTCAAGGAGTTTTTTCAGCTTCCCATAGAAGCTGAGAAGGATATTAGATAGAATGATGGAATGGCAAATGGGATATTCCTTACCATAGACACCATGCTTAGTGTATAAATGGACTTAGCCGAGAGGTGGGCACTCGCCATCACTGCTCAGGATGGTGCCAATTCACCAGGCAGTGAGGGTGACTTGTGTCATTGTTATTTATATTTTATTATTATTATTGTTATTTTCCTTTTTTGTTATTGTTTCTATTAAATAGATTTTATCTCAACCCATGAGGGTTTTTTAACTTGCTCTTTCCCCTCCTTTTCTTCTTCTGCATGCCCTTCTGGGGGAAGGGGAAGAACTGCATGAGCAGCTTCATGGACCTAGCTGCTGGCTGGGGTTAAACCATGACACCCCCGATAGAGAAACAAGGTTTTAAAGCAGTAACCACTTTGCCTTTCAATTTCAAATGCCAAATTTCTGGACTGAGAGGATGGTGGAGAAGGCAGGGCTCTGTCCCACTCAGAAGCTGCTCCCTTCGAACACCCTGTCCATTGCCCCGAAACTTTGAGTGGGCAGGGCAGCACTGAGAGAAAAACCAAAGGTTACAGCCCCTTACACAGGCTGCTTACAGTATTTAGCTATGGCAAGTGGGAGTGCTACTGCTTTGCATGCTGGTCCTGCTGCCCTGGAGTCCACTCCCTGTTAATGCAGTAGGTAGGAAATGCTGGCAGGCTGAGGACCCAGAACAAGGTTACCATCAGGGGCCTCTCTATAGAGGCAGTAACATCCACAGCCCCCCAACAAGCCCATACTCACAGGCAGCACCCTGGCGTACAGCTGAAAAAGAAAGTGAGGATTATATGCTCCTGTGGCTCTCTGGTACCTCTGTCTCAGCAACAGCATCACAGTCCCCAGAGGAAACATAACTCAACTGACCAGCCTCACTCATCACAACACACTCTTAAGGATTTAAAATGCAAAGAAAAGGAACTGCTCTTTCTTGAGGAAAACAACAATGCTTTTGGCTTCAAAATTCTCATTTTTTAGGAGAAGAGAATTCTTTGGGAAGTTTTCTATCACCCTTTATGCTCTTTGACCACAATTCTTTTGGCACGCAGAGATTAGGAAAAACTCCTTTTAGCATGCTCAATAAAGAAGAGCAATATGATGAGGTGTCACACGGACTATAACCACGCAGTCACCAATTTCATCAGTGTGAGCTAGTTCCTGCATGTCCTTTTTTTCCACAGACAGGAATGAATCCACAACTCTATATTGATTACCGATGTACTCTGTAAACCAGGGCTCCAATACACATTTTGCCTTCCTGTAGTGCCTTGACTGCATGTGTTGGTCTCCTCCTCGACAGCTTCATTTTAAGAAACAAAGTGTCCCAATAGTGAACACATGGTGGTCACATACTAGCACGTCACAAGGTGCTCTTTGAGACAAAGCAGTTACATTTTTTATATCTATAAACTATTACAACATGAACATCCTCATTACTTTACTGGACTTGCGACATCATTGTAAATAGAAAGGATTGTTTTCTGCTCTTCACCCCACTTTTGAGATATTCTGCAAAAGTTGCTTCTTTTAAACGTAAGTGACTTTATGGTTTGCTAGCCCGTTCCTGGCCTTATTTCTCAAACATTTGCAAAGATGTCTCCTATTCTGGAATAAGTAACAAAAATATGTTGGTCTCTCTTATCAGTCTGGCAACACCTTCAGAGGTCCTGATCTCTTTCTGTTTTGCAATAATTTTAAAAAATGCAAACGTTTAAGACCACTTCTGCTGTAATTAACATTGCTTCTCTTTTCCTTTTACTCTCATTTTTCAACACTAACCAAATCCATAATTTACCTCTTTCATTCTGTATACAGCCCTCCTACCATAATATTTATGTTTTAAAACTGCCAACACTCCAAACTGTACACAATTATGATTATCACAGATACACATTTTGAATATCTTTCTAATTAAAACGGTCAGCAGTGAAAGACGGTGCATAAGCCAAACTCACAAAACCACAATTATCAATGCAAATTAACACCCTTTTTATACAGACCTCAAAAAACAAAGCCTGTCTTACTTGAATTGTTTTGCTTATCAGGCATATGACAACACAAGAATCAAAAAGAAAATTTACACTGATTTTATAAGCAGATGAGTTTGTCCTATTTATATTATGTATTACCACAAATGGCATACCATGTATTCTTAACTCAGCCACAGATGACTGAGTCCAGTACAGTGGTAAAGTAGAATTTTTAAATCAAGACTTTGGTTTTCCTGGCTCTGGCAGTACATACATAGAGCAGAAACAGAGGTATTCACCTCCTAAACTGTTACTCAATCTGATAAATTGCATTTATCTCATCTAAAGCCTTTCCATTCATTCAGCTCTAGTGGGAAAATTAGCTATTGCTCAAACCTCCAAATGGTTGCTATAATACAATACAGTCTGTTAGAGAAATTTGTCTTACTATCTCCCAAATGACACGGGTCGAGACCTTTCTCATTCTCTCCTGATTTGTATAAATATTTATGACTGTGTATTTATAATCAACCCGCACGCTTATTCGCCTCCAATAGAAGTACCTATGCACTTGCACATAGGCATGCTTGAATATTTGCTTTAATTGATCTCCTGTCACTTAGCTCTACTACCTAGCTTTAACTTCCAACTACTTAGCACAACCTCCAGGTATTTGCTTCAGTACACTGTCCTGTTTCACACCAAAAAACAACCTACTAGAATCAAATCAAATAAGCCTAGGACATTTGCTCAGCGTTTTTAGATTTATTATTTTGCACAGATATACCAAGAAATTCAGAGATGCTACAATGATATAAAGTTGTACTGTCATTTGAAATGGTTAATGCACAAGGCAAGAGCACTGTACTGAGAAAGAGCGAGAAACATTTCAAACAGTAATCTGAAAGCAAAATTCATGCTTTGCAATACTCTTGGATTTGGCTTTTTAATAACGAACAAAATTGAAAACAACAAAGTAAAGGCACAGTCCCTCTGATATTGTAGCTGCAGGGCAAACTTCATGAAGTCTGCAAAGGAAATAAAAAATCATATGCAAAAAAGAAAACTCACATGAAAGACCGAGGATAGATGAATACAAGGTAACAGTGAGCACAAGGCTATGAATACATTAGGGGGCTCTCCTTGTCAGAGGTACTAACAACAAAAGCAAAGCTCATAATTCTACATTAAATATTTATTTATTTTTAATATTTTTTTTTTTTAATTGTATGTTTTCCAAACTCTCCTCATATCACATCTCTTTCCCATGCGGCTGCCACTATTGTAGAAACGTTCAAAGCAACAGCCCTCTTGATGCCCCGGGAACAGTGACAAGCTACTGGAAGCCACGATTTTTGAAATAAGTTTCTTTTTAAATCACATTACACAATTAACACCCTAACTTATATGACATCATTCGTCACAAACTGTTAAGTCATGCAGAGAATATATGTGATTGTCCATCTTCTATCCAGCATTGTATAAAGTAGGTACAGAAAGCATTTACACAGGTGTATCTCTTCATGGCTATCTATGATTTTATGTAGACCAGTGTTTATTAGCTTTAGCTGAGAAACCTGGTGGTGTTCTGCATCTCGCTGGCTCCCATACAGTCTTAGGTGGTCCACCAGAACTTAATATTCTCACTGTCAAACTGCAAGCCTCTGAGAGAGCAAATCCTGGAAACGCATGCCAGTGGCTCAGACTGTCATGCTCGTAACACGTACTGCAGAAGGGGTCCCTGTGTTCCTATGCACACAGCAGCAAGAAAATGGCTTTCACTTGCCTAATTTTATCCTGATATAACACCTTTGTACTCAGTGGAGTTGCTCTGAGTTTATTCCAATGAAAGAAAAGGACAGAGAAATAAATACTCTGCTTTTTCAGGACATTTTACAACCTGTTGTATTCCATTCCTCAGAATGGGGTGGAAGGGTATGCAAAGAATGTTCTTAAGTTAAAGGCACTTGTTCTGCCTAATAGCTGCATTCTGAGTTTTGCCAGCAATGGCTCAGAGAGAGCCTCTGCCTCCTGCAGAAGCAGAAGTTCCTGCTCCTACAAAATCTTCTGTCTGCTCTCAATAATTTCTTGCGTTCACTATGGGGAAACATGAGCTGGGGCTTATACTTAAAGATGCCACCACTAAGCTGAGAAGTGGTAGCTTGCTGCGGTGCCGGGTGTCTTCCTCCAGAGCACCTTAGAACATTTGTCAGGCGAGTTTAGACTCGGCTTTGCAGGAGGTGAGAGAACCGTGCCCTGTAAGAGGCAGCGGCTCCCAACTCTTACCAAGGTCATGTAGGTGGAAAGGACCATGACAAGTGTTGAGAAAGTTGGACTCTAAAGTATCTGAAATATCACTCCCTCCTTTCAACACCAATGTCTCTAATTAACAGGATTTCCCTGTATGGCGTATAGTGTTTTTGGTGAATTGCTTTCAATTATTTGTGGGTTTTTTTGTAGATCTGACATTTAGTATAACCTTTTTGCATCCATGCAATGCTCTGCTCTCCCAGGTTTTTTCCATGTCTGCTTCATTACCGCTTCAACTACAGCAGGAAGTTTTTTTAATAGGTTCTTCTTTCTATTACTTTGAAGCCTTCCTTTTCAGTGTAAATGCAAGTAAAACACTATTGTTATTAGAGACGCAAGTACACCGTATCATTCTCCTGCTCACACATACAGAGGCACAGTCTTCCTCTCAAGAATATGGATATAAGATAGATCAATACTGTCAGGAGCAGTAAAAGTTCATGACTTACGTTGACAGTTCCTTGCATCAAGAGCATCGCCAAAATATCCATCAGCACACCTCTCACAATATTGGCCTGTTGTACCTGGCTTACATATCAGGCAAGCACCAGACAAGCTGTCACAGCTGCCAGGAATGGAGAAGTCAAGGTTGTCATTACACTGGCATGGCTGGCATGATCCCCCTGGTATTAGAGGTTGTCCAAAATAGCCTTCTGCACACCTAAAGTAAAAAACATCACCAGTTAGAACCCTTAAATAATCCTCTTATTAGAAATATTTAATTTTGTTGCCTCACTAATCACCAAAAATGATTTGATCTTCTTTCAAGTATTTCTTAAGTGTCTTTTTTCTCTCTCCCTCCTTCTCCTTTTTAACAACACTGTAGATACAGTACCAGCTGAAATCCTGCCAGTTCTGCTAGTAATTAGATTTCAGTGGGAGAAAAATCTTGTCACTGGCACTGAAGACGAGACAAAGCACAAGAAATCTGTCTATTGGCACGCTAGAGGAATTCAGGTCCATGTTAGATAGCCTTTGTATTTCAACACATCACATCTAGATGTTCTGTACTCATTTACCAGCAAGCTTGATGATTTTTTCCTTCTTCTTTAAACACTTGTTTAGTTTAGAAAAACAGGTTTAGAAAGTAATACAGACATCAATTTTTTTACCTAACAAGATCCTCCCCTGACTTAGCCTTTCCCTAATCTACTGCATGGTCAGATTTGTTTAATTAATGGACTGCTGATCTCCGTGTATAGGCAGGTAACAAAAAGATTGCTCATTATCACAGGAACTATGTTGGTGTGTATTATACCTTTCATATTTTAACAGAGATGCTTAAAAATATCACCTTCTTTTCCACCTTGGCCACCAGCATTTTCCTGCGAGTACCGTGTAAAACAGGTTAGTGAATGTGACCTAACATTAGTGTTTATTTAAAGCAAATTTCTACTTGTCTCACAGCCTATTTCTTATTTATATTCTGGTCTGCTTTCCCTTTCCATTACATTTGCTCACACTGCACAGTAAGAGCAACTTGCAGATAGTGAAGAAAAAGACGAAAAATTGCCAAGCTCCAGCTAATGAAGTTATTCATGTGCATCTCAGATGAACTCCAATTAGTGTAAAGAAAACAGAAAGTACATAAAGCACATTGCATAAATTAATGTTTCCTACTATTTTAAAGTTGGTTTGAAGGCATTTCTAATGTATATAGACACTCTCTCTGCTTTGTAATAGTACTGCATAATATGGTCGAGCAAGGATTTGGGGTACCATCCTAATGTGGAATGTAGAGCTCCACTATGCTTTCACTCTTGTCCCTTTATGCTCTTCGAGTTCATCCTTTTCCTTGCATCCAGAATATCTCAGGAAACTTCCAACTGGCCAAAAAACAAAGCCATCTAAACATTTATGAAGTATTATTCACTGTCATTAACAAAGATTATAAAAATGGGCAACTGAGACTAGGGAGGAAATTATAGTTGGATCTAACCAAATAGATTTTTGTAGTAAGATATTACCCAAAGTAGGATTTTTTGCATTCCCTAAAAATACCCACAATGCAGATCATAGATAAATAATATGTATAAATAATCCAGTGGTTTGGGTGCATGTAAGCACTCAAGAACATGAGTAAAATTTTCACAGTCTAACCCACTGTGCTTTACTCCTTTAGCATAGCCAACCTCACAATTACCTCCTCATAGCAACAATATATCAAAATCTTGTCATTTTATTTTCAGAACCTGTCATGAATGTAGCCACGTATCGTACCTCCTTGTATTCCCTGCCAAGAAATGGATATGCTTTCCTTGGACGGAGAATATTTCAGCAACCACAAAGGCTAATTTTCATCTTGCTTTTGCCAAAACAAGTTGGCTTTTCTTCAGTGATGATATCTCAGTTACAAAGTCTAGGAATGTCTCTTAATACAAGTAACAATTAATAGACAGAGAGTAACTGGATAATTTTTGCACTTATCTTATTTTACCTAAAATAGATGAAGTTGAAGTTCACTTACACTTTGCTGAGACCTTTCTCACTTGTTACTGGTGTATTTTTCATAAATCTGTATCTTTTGGTATTGCTAATCTATTTGATTTCACTTAATATGTATCCATTTTCCTCTTTCACTTTCATTTAGGGCTTAGTTCTGTATCTGATAGCATTCACAGAAATTTACCAAGCAATTCACAGAAAAAATACTCCAGAGATTTGTGAGGCATGCACTGCTAATCATTTCCTTCTATTAATAGCAGGAGACCTTGATAACTCTTTGTGTTCTCATCAGTTTAGACTTTCCTAATTAAAATTAGCAAAACCCACTACCATTACCACATAGCTATGTTCTACTTATATACATACATAATCTCGAATCCAGATTCAACATGACCCTAAAAGTAGGGGTAAGCCTGTTAAGCTTAAAAGAAAACTGTGTGCATGTATCTCCGTGTAAATTCTTCCACATTTCTCCCACTTCTCCTGAAGTTGCAGGGGAAGATTAAAAAATCCACTTTCACTAATTCCATATTTATTTCCTTACAGACATTCCTGCTTCAGTTACTCTTCTCAGATTCAAAGCATTACACGTTTAGCAAGGTTCATATTTAAAATAAAAGCCCAATAATGTATGTGGCACGGAAAATTTCACGTATTACACAAAATAAATGTCTAAAGAAATGACTGCTAAGTACAACATAACAGCTCTGAGATGAAAAAATAAACAAAAAATAGGAGTAAAAGCAGCAAAGAAAGATTGTTTTCATATTTTTCTTTCTTCCTCTTTCATCATTTTTACCCTAAAACACAGGTGTGACTGTGACTAACATTGTTTGGTTTTATTTGGCATAACTGGTGCCAAATACAGGGCTACTATATAAATACATGTATATCTATGCGTACTAGGTCTGGCTGGGATGGAGTTCATTTTCTTCATAGCAGCCTGTATGGTGCTGTGTACATACATATATATGTACACTATTTGATATATTTCTTTATATTTACTGTCAAGAAACCCTTGAGACAGAGTTAATTTAAATCCAAACACTTTAAAGTCTGGAAATACTGTTTTTATAGTTGATTTGAAACTTATGTGCATTCAACCCCTGTACAAATTCAAGCAAAAGCCCTGTGGAGAAATGGCTTGTGAACACACAGTCAAAAATCTTAACCAGGTGCATAACACAGATGTTCTTGTTGTATGACCAACTATAAATCTTGCATTTTCTAAGGTCAGAGTGCCTACCTTTGCAAGCTGTAAACAATCCTGCATAACACATTTGTTGCAGCATATCTCCTGAAAGTTTGATCCTTTTCCCACCAGCACTGCAAAACAGACTTGTACTTCTGGCACCAGTGGAAGAATTATTCTCGCTAGAAGGAGCCAAGCAACTCACAAGGGACTGTGGCTGGTGGCACTCTGTGTTAGACCTGAGGAGTGGTGGAAGTGGGAAGGAAGGACGTGACCCAGCTCACCCTTCTTTTCCCACTGAACTTACACTGCCCTCTCATCTCTCCTTCTAGGAGGAAAAGGTCACACGAACCACATGCATAAATAAAGGAGTGCTACAGGAGAAACTAGACACTCATTTTGCTTCTTTTCCCAAAAACTGTGTGGTCTTGTCTATATCAAGATTGTTTAGATTTAGAAAATACATATCATCATCCTGTAAACGTGCTGTGTTTAAAGGTCAGCTTTTTGACATTCTCATACACCCTTTCTATGGAGTTGGGAGAGTGTCTGTCCTACCTCTTACCCCCTGGGAAAGTGAGCAGTGAGCAATAGAAGAACATAAGTCTAATTTGCTGGGGAAAAGGGTTAAATGGTGAAGCTGGGCTCCCAAGCAAGTTCATATCTACAATAATTTTGATAGTGTATGAGCTGCACCCCTCAGAACACTGAGAAATTTTGGCAACATTTTCCTGAAGAGTTCGAGTAAGAAAAATAGCAAATGTTGGGGTTTTTTTGACATTTTACAACTCAGGTTCAATAAACAAACAAACAAACAAACAAACAAACAAATAAAAAAATAGATTGATAGATCTTGTCTCCCTAGGGGGTAGGGGATGATTTTGGAGGCCAAGTAAGTACAGTACTGTGTATGCTCACTTCATGATGCTTGTTACTTCATGATAATTTAGGGCTGTTCAGTTAATGAACCATGTGTCTCAGATCACTTGTCAGACAATTTGCAGTTGCTAAAATGAAAGAGAATTTCACATAAACTCTTTTAGAAATTATACAATCACTATTAATAGCAAGAGGCAACACACTTTCTCCTGTTCGTTATTATTGACAGCTGTGGGCATTTCCAAGCAACTTGTTACAATTGAAAAGCAAGTAGTTGTATGAGCATTGGAATTAATAGCCTAATTTCCAATGGATTTATATCTTACAGTTACAAGTCTGAGGGCTGATTATTTGCTGCAGGATGTTGCTATTCAGCAGGGAGTAATCCCTCAGGCTACACCAGTGCTTTTTCCTTGCCCTGTGAAAGTTTTCTTATGGGCAGAGCATTTAATAATATCTCTCTGTCTCTCTCATTCTCTCTCTCTCATGTATTCTCTGCTGTTTAATCAGGTGTGAGTTCACACAGTGTTCTCCCCCTTAGCTATGACATGTCTTGATCTATTAACCTCTATTCAGCCACTTCTTTTCACAAAACCTTCAGGAACAATTATTATCTTTGAGACCTCCTACCCTTCTGTTAAATTTGGTTGAAATTGACCTATACGTTAAAATGTCTGTGTGCAGCCAGACAGACATGCACAAAAAAGATCACACTATCCTCTCCTGCTTAGGAAATGAGGCTAAAATCCAAGCCTGACACTTATTTAGATTCTGTCCTACTGCATCTACAGCCTGTGCTCCACTCAGAAATAGCACTTGTTGCTAATGGAAGCTGTCAATGACCCTGCATTGACAAACTGCCACCAAAGTGCTCTTGATGTGATTTATTCCTGCCGTCATTAACTTCACAGCCCACTAGCTGAAAGAAGGTGATGGCTTCCAAGACAGACAGGAAAAGACAGGCAGAAATAGCACGCAGCAGGAGCAGACTCGGTGATGATGGGTGGAACCAGGTGACAGCCTGCACTCTCACTTTAGGACAGATACAGCACAACAGGGGATTTAAAAGGAAATAGTTGTAGATGTAAATTGGTAAGACAGGACTAGGGGTTGATTCACAGCATATGGTCAGGTTCCTGGTTTTCTGGTTGGCTCTTCCTCTTGGTTCATTCCTCCTTTTCCTCATCCCACCTTGAATACTATAAGTCTTCATTCAGAAGCCTTACATTTTTTAGGGTTTATGTTGGAAAATGCTGCAAGCAGCTCATGGAAGTGCCAAATGGCAAAAGCCTAGTAAGAAACAGAAGTGACATGTTTTCATGCCCCATAACTGTCTAGCCAGGTATTAGACAGTTATCTGGCTCCCCCAGCCCCTCTTAAAAAGACTTCATTTGCAAGGTCACAGGAGACTGGGATCACGGAGCCAAAGCCAACGCTGATTCATCACGACCTCCAAACAACTATCAGGGGTCCCCTGGCACACTAACTGCTCTTGAAAGCTGTTCCATCTGTGTGAAATCCAAAGAGACCAAGGGCGTGCAGACACAGTGATGATATCCCTTGCTATGTGGTCTCACCTCCAGGGTGAGAGGGAGTTCCCAGGAGCTTAGCACCAGCACTCACACGGGCCTTCTGTTTCATTTAAATTCTCCATATGATCCTTTCAGAATAACAGGATATAAGAAGGGGAGAGAATTTTCTCTCTCAGTACTAATGTGTCACTCAGACCTGTCATAGCCAAAGAAAGACTAGGCACTGATTTTTTTGTTTGTCTTTTGTATAGGTAGTAATAAGCGTAGGAAATATATATTGAGCTTTTCTATGGACTTGACAAGGAATTCTCTATTTTGCCATTAAACCCTAGCTTGTTCTACTTGATAAAAAAAGATTGCAATGGAAAAGTAGAAGCAACAAAAATGTAAAATAATCTTTAAAAAATAATTAAAATCAACAAATATCTTATTAGAAGAGCTGCATTTTCACTGCATATTGCCTTCTCTAAAAGAGGCATCAGTAATTTATTGCATATTTGTTTCACCATGTTCTAAACATTCAAATGAAAAGAGACAAAATAATTTTAAAAATCTCAGAAGAGTGACAGAAAAACTAGAAGAGTCTTACTTCTCAGCAAATGCTTCATGGAAGCTTTGCACTTTACCATAAAGTAATAAAACAAGTGCAGAGGAGGAGCACAGGAATTTCTTGAGTGAGTTTTGAAACACAGGAAAGGGGACAAGAAGAGGAAATAATGAAAAGGTAGAACAGTTCCATGTGAGGAATACTTTTGTTTAAGCTCTTGTATGGTTAAAAGCATGGTGCTTGCTTACCTTTCACAGCGTGGTCCCACATGCCCAGCTGGGCATTCATCACATATTAATCCACGGCTTCGGTCAAAATGGCATGTCGGGCTAAAGCTGTGTTGTTGATATTGGGTAAGAAGAGGGACGAGGAAGAAACATAAAGAAAAGATGGTCAGCAACATATCTCTCTTCCCACTTCAGAGATTGTTAATTTGCAAAATAGTGCCTGGGAAAAGTGATTCTGATCTAGGACATGGGGCTTAAGTTTGACTCCAGCAAATTGAATTTGGAATGACTCTGCTATTTCTGCAACACTGAATATAGAGTAACGGATGGCAGCATCCCAATAGCCTGTTATTACGGGACTTGAGCCTGCCACCGAGTGGTCTGGATACCATTAAAAAGGCAGGAATGTACAGCTGTTTGTTTGTGCCCCCGAGGGTCTGGCAAAACAAGCTATGCCATAATGTGGCCCCTATATAAATCTTCCTGAAGGACAACTTATTTGAAAGCTCAGTTAACTTCGTGTATAATCGGCTGTGAAAGGAACACAGTGAACAAGAAAGGGGAGGGGCACAAAGGGAAATATCTGGTGCAGCTCCCAGAGAGTGTATTTGAGTAAATTGAGTGCCAATGACCTCAAGCAACAGGCCAGACAGGCACGCTGAAGTTTAAGAATAGCTTGCAGAGTAGAAAGCTTTACCTCTTTGCTATGCTCTACTTATTTTTAGCTGTTTGGTTTGGTTTTTTTTTTTTGGTGTGGGGTTTTTTTATAAATAAGGATGCCATAGGCATTTGCAAGCTCCACCCTTCAATGGCCACGTTTAACTCTGAACTGTGCTCCTTCACTGTTCAGCATTTTGCTTTCCATAATCTTTCTCCCTTAATAAACTTCTGTGAGGAAACCTCCTGCCAGTCTAAAAAACACCCCACAGAAGAAGAGGCAACCTGTTCTTCTGTCATTCTGGAATGATTACTAGGGACAGAGACATACAAACACCTTGATAGGGCCTCATCTAAATAATGGCAATCAATTCTGTCAACCAAATAGAAAAATAGAGAAAGGAAAAAAAAAAAGAAAAGAATAGGAGCAGGTGCATAGTGGGATGAATATTACTAACAGGAAAACAAAGTACCTATCTGAAAAGAAAACATTAACTTCTCTTTTGTAACCTAGGAAAACAGAAGTTGAGAAAGAATACAATTGCTCCAAAGACATCTGAAGGAAGTTATATTCAAGGTAAAAGTTCATGCTACAATAATAACAACAAATAGACATAATCCAACCTCAGATAAATTAAAGCAGGGTATACAACTAAAGTTTCTGGAACATCATAGCCACTGTGAAGACAGAAAAGGTTAATTTGGATCATGTTACGCGATTAACTGCTGATGACTGGATCCCACTTCTCAGGAGCATCCATCTTACGATCTGACCTCAGTTACTTTTTATTCTGTTTCTGTTATAGATTGTTTCCATATATAAATACCCTGTCTGTCACAGGGCAAGTTATCCCACAGACACAAGAGATCAGTAAGGAAAATGTGGGAAGGTTAGGTCCAGTAAACATAGGGCTACTGGGATTTTCCTCTCTCCCATAAGGATTATGTTTGTGGTGTTTTGCAATGTCATTCAATTCAGAATAGATTCACAAATGCATGAGGAGCCAGTGGAAGATGCAATAATTGTTCATTCTATTTTTAAATAACAATGAAAGCAATTTTCAACTGAGGCACACATTATCATTGAATCTAATCAGCAAAACCCAACTTCCTTCAAATGAGATCCTGCTTGTCAGTCCCAAACTCACTCTTTCTAAGAGCTACATGAGAAACTTTGTAGAGATGCTATCACAGCTCATTATAGCATTGCACAAGACTGACTGTACCATAGTTCCATCAAGAGCTCTGAATTCTACTGCATAAGTACTTAATTATTATTATCTTTAAAATTTATTATTACTAAGCAATAATAATGAATGTCAGAATGTCCATGTTTTAAGAGTTATGCTCAGACCTAGCACCCTGTGATTCTTTCTCTGACTTAATAGTCAGTCCACATCTCAACCCTAAACGTAAATATATTAAGAAATTTCCATTTGCCTACTATATAGGAAATACGTGAGAGCAGGGTGAGAAAAGAATAGTTTATGTTCCTTGTTATTTAGAATTTCATTACTTGCTAGTAATAAATACTAATGGACAGTGTATATTGATCTGTCAAAACAAGCTTCAAAAAACTCTTAGTCCTTCTTGATTCATCATGACTCTTTCAGTTTTTACATATGGTAACAACATTAATAACAGTCCAGACATGGGATATGTTATGAATACATAGTATGGGTATATATATGTGATAGGTCTATGTTAGAAGACAGGGCTTCCTAAAGGTTTACAAGTATCTTATAGAAAACATCTCTTGGGAATAAATTTGTTACTTTATTTAACTCTCCAAGAAAATATTAAAATTCTGACACCAATCCGAATTCCCAGTTCACGTGCTATGAGTTCACTTGTAACCTTCCCAGGCTGGGTGAGATATCTTCTATCTCCCATTTCCAGTGACAAAACATTCCTCTTAGGGACTTCATTACCCATTTTAAATTTACTGCCACTTCAAGAGAAAAGCAGTAATTGGCCTAGACATCAACATTTAGTAGAAAGAATTATATAGTAGTATGGTTGGAAATTTCTATGGGAAAAAAACCAATTAGCTTATTTGAAACTCCTTAAAGACTAAGAATGTTAGAACAGTTTGTAAGAGTGATGCATTAATGAGAAGAGATAAGACAAAGAAGTCAAGCATGCATTACATACGCCATTTATAATACGGGTATTGATCTCATTTGCATCATATAAGGAAAAATATGGAGATATATGCAAAAAGAGGAAAATGTAGCCCAGGATCTAGAAAACAAGCTTAGATAACTTAGTTTTAGTTTCCTGATTTGGTTCTTTTCTGACATATGGCAAGTGACTTATCACTGTTGTGCTTCAGAGGCAGTTTTATGATTGGCTTCAATGATTGCATATGGAAAATGCTTCCATTAGGAAACAGGAGAGGGAACGAGCAGCAGTTAAATCAGCTTAACTTAACTATAGAACACCACCATCACCATCACATTTCTCAACTGGATACAATAGTTCTCCTCCACCTTATGTAACACTGTAAAGAAAAAGATTCAGGTGCTGCGAAAACAGTGATGGGAGCCATTATAAACATCATAAAGAAATAAGACACTGCTATAAAAGACAAAACTATGTTCTTATAGAAATATATCCCTGAGATTCATTACACTGACAATATTCTCTATGCACCAGGAAGTTAGTATTAAGCTTAGAGACCTACAGATGCCCTTTTGTGCCATTTTAGGAATTAAATATTACAAGAATTAAAACCTATAAACAGCTTTTTATAATAATTTGTACATAAGTTACTCATTTGTTACGTTACTCAGAAATAACATGACATATACTGCATTTTTACAGAAGCTTTGTAGAAATTTTGTTATTTTTTATGTGAAGGATGTGTGAAGGAATCTGAATTGTTTGCATGTATTATCCCTAGCATACCAAACTCACTGCCAACTAAGAAAGAAAAATAAGTACTATAACAGCCTTCAGATAACACATTAAATCTTTAACAACCTCTTTTTTTTCCTCATAAACAAACTTAATAATTGGTCTAGAACCGTAAAGTCATGAGAGCTTGTACCTTACAATAAATTCTACAAAACCTGAGGATGTTTTTCACCATTTTCATAGAATCACATAGAATCACA
>VXBO01009055.1:2660-14562 GCA_013400135.1 Rhinoptilus africanus
AAAGCTGCAGGGTCTGCTCTGACCGTACTATAATGGCTATAAATAAGCTCTGCACACAACGTTTGTTGACACTGAACAGCATGGGATTCATTTACACTTCAGTGAGTGATGCAAAAGGAAGAGAACTTCCGAAGAGCTGATAAATGATGTTAAATCAGAAAGCTTTTCTGGTAAAGAGTAGGTGATATGACAAGATAAAAAGATAAAAAGCGTTATCTGTTGCTTAGGAGAAAATGATGCAAAAGGAGGGGAGACATGAAATGAACTTAATACTAGACATAAATATACATAGGAAAAGGAATGTAAGTGAGATCTGCAAAAATATTCAGAAACACACATTTGAAGAAAAAGGCATCATTACATCTGTGTGTATAATGTAAAATGGCAGAAATAATTGACAGAGCTAACGTTTCTATTAAAAAAAATATCCTATTTTAAAAAATGCAGAAGGAAATCCTTGGAGAAATGTCTGGTTTCCCCCCATGTAGAATTACGGCTGATTTAAAAGAAATGTAAAATAGGAAAATGACTGTATGTTGAAGAGAAATGTTTCTAGTATTTCACTTTAGAAATTCTGCTTATTTGTTAATATCATATACTCTCTTCCAGTCTGTCCAAGCCCAGTAGACATTTATAGGATGATTTGGATAACCCAAACAGTATTGAATAATTTGCCTTTATGTTGAAACAGGTCAAGTGATGCTTTTAAAAAAGTTAACAACTAAGGTTCTGTTATGAGAATAATTTGCAATGAGCAACAGGTTTGATACCAGCATTTAATTAATGTGAGTTGAATTCTAAGGTTTTCTTTCTGGCTGTATTTGTCAATTATCAGGTAAAAAATTATTATAAGATTAATGTTATTTTTAAGGTAATACATTTACAGGCATTATTAGAAAAAATGAAGATCAGCTGAGATACAAGTCTGTAGGATTCATTTGAAAAGATATTATTTGTTATCATTCCTGATTTGATCAGTCATAATTTTTTTTTCCTCCCCCTATCGTTTTCTTAGAAAAAAGCCAAGGTTAAATTCTAATGACCAGTTTTGTTTGACCTAGCAATGTATAAATGCAAAAGAGAATATAATAATACTCAATATTACTCCATTAACCTTTGAGAGTTTGTATTCACAAGTAGATCCAAAATTATATTAACAAATAAGGTTTGTTACCAGCTAATACCATTGTGTGTAATTCTCCCTGTGACATATCCTTAATTTTTGGCATTAATCATCAACGGCAAAAATTTTAACCTTTTATGGCTTCCTTTAAGTTAATGAAAATTAAGCCTCACAGCATGTCAAATTACTTAGATAACTGCTATTGATGGCCAGTCTGCCAAACAAATGAAAGTGACTTTCTGCTATGGTTCCTTTTGTGAGGTAAGTTCTATGAGAATCAGTAAAATAATTTATTTCCCACCTTATAAGGAATAAATTCTTTAAGTGGAATTCTCCATGGAAACTAAATGCTGGAATTTTCAATCAGATTTCTGAAATAAAATCTTGTTCATAATCTTTTCCTCTCCAAAGAGGTGCTGTTAAATAGTGTGTTCTCAAAATTGAATAACTTAATTTACTTGAATTGCTTACATTACCTTAAAGGGTAAAGGAACTAGATATAGAAAAATTAAGTAATTGTCTTCATTTTCATTTTCCGATACATTTATTAGTAGGCTTTTTGGATGCAAGTATAATTATCCCAATATGAACGATGGTAGAGTAGACTTTTCTCTCAAAATTGTTAAATATGCAATCTAAAAATAACTTAAAATTTTAAATTACCCCAATCCCATAGAGATAATATTAGAAAGCTTTTTGATAAGAAAAGCCCTGTGTTGTATGTTTGGTTTTTTTGCTTCATTTTTTACTAAGTACACCTGCAGCATGTAACACTGGATTTTTGTATCGTAAGCATTCACCCACTTGTGCTTTTTTTTTTCCCCTGAAGTTATTATTTTTCTCTTCATGAAGAAATAATGTAATTGGTTGTGGTAGAAGTCATTAAGGGATCAAAAATAAAGGATTAAGGTAGGGAATAAGCATTAGGAACTAACATCATCTCTTAAGAAGCAGAAGGTCCTGTAAGTCTAATGAGACATTTTTTTTTGTTTCAGAGTGTTAATGGCTGCTTTTTGGATGAAAAGCTTTTTGGATTAAATACCAGCGTCTTAAATATTTCGTTGCAGTTTCTGCAATGCTTTCATTAGAAACCTTCCAAAAAAAAGTTCACTCCTTTTAAATAAAAGTGGTGTGTCTTTCACCGAGTGAGAAATTTTAAATACCCTTTGAATGTTTACAGTAAGAAAAATCAAGAGGGGTTAGTGTGTGTGTAGGGGCTGGATGAGATGATCCAGTACATACCAGAAATAAATATCAACTAAAAGTATGAATGTTCCTAGAGTGTCACTGTGAAAGTGAGGGGTAGAATTTTTTAAAAGACAAGTGGGATGGAGAAACTCTTTGTAACAGTTTTGAGCAACCGTCAGTAGAATATTTGCAACTGCTTAGTTTTTCATTTTGCTGCTTTATTTGGCAATTAAAATAGTTAAATTCTGCACTGTCTGCAGAGCAGAGTGAACAATAACTTTGTGACATTCTGACTTAAGTCAGTTCTTTTTACATCTCTCTGCCTTTTATTTATATACTTATTTGTTTACATATACTTTGTCGGTATTGTGGTAGAACTTACACACTACATGTCTGGCTGACAAGTGATGGCCTCCTAACTCTTCCTGCCTGATTATTTGTAAAGAAATTGACTGTTGCCTTCATTCTACTTAGAATAAAAACGTGGGCTAGGATAAAGCATGAGTCTGTAGATACGGTGTTCTGTGGCTTGGAGTGCAACCAGAGCATGCGTCTAAAATGTCAAGAGGGGAAGACTAGTTGCTGTCACACATTAATTAAAGCCCATGCTGCTGTTTCTTTGTTCATGCTAACCAGGTTAAACTGACACTGGAATGTGCTGTAATCGGAACTAGCTTTCCCAATGTAGATGTACTGAGAGACAGTGTAGGTGTACTGAGAAAAGACTGTTAGTTTTATTCCGATATTATTATCTTGAGAAGAGTATAAGACTGAAGGGTGAGTTGAGTAGCAGCCTAATTAAAGATAACTTGCTTGCAGGAGAAAAATTTTTGTCACTGGTGGTTTGTGAGATTTCCTGTGGAGCATTTCACTGTCCCCTAAATTGAAATGAGATATTGCAGTAGAATTCACGATCCAGTCTGTGTGCACAGGGCAGGATTGGCAGGACTTGGGTCACACCCAAGAGACTGTATGCTAGAGGTTTCACAAATGATGAATGTGCTTGTCTTGAAAATTATTTACTTGATGCTCCCTGGTTCAGTCATTTTTTGTGGGTATTGGGCAATCCTGACTAGCATGTGGAAACGGCCTGTGTCCTGCAAGTTACAACAAAAGATTAGCATGTCTGCTTTTCTGTGAATATGGATCAAATAGATAAATATGGGGCTTGAAACTGATACTGCATCATTTTGAAAGTTGTATGTAGCTTTAGCTTAGGTTGATAGCAGGTGTTCAGCTCTACTAAGTACTTTTTAGAATGTTATTTTTCTGATGAAAGCGTGTAATGTGTACTCATGTAGTTGGCTATGTAATCCTTGCAGTAATCATAGTTTCAGTATGTGCTCCTTTTTGGAGTTGCTAGCTGTAAACTTGTGGGCAATCCTGAGAAGGACCAATGTCTACCACAGCATGCTAAGCGTATTCCATGGTGTGTAAGACTGTGTGGGATTACCTGGAAGTGAGTGAACAATTGTCCTTAGGTCTGTGACTGAAATTTATTCTCTTTGTGAAATTCATTTCTGTGCTTCAATGAATATTAAGACTTTATGAACTAAAATTGTTTGTAGATTGAGTGGGAAGGCTTGAAGGCAGCTTTAATGTTGAATGTGTCTGCTGTGAGTGGACACATGGAAAAGAATTTAGCCTGTTCAAACAAGCAGAACTATTTGCAGTGAGAAGGACTATGGAATCTAGTACTTGAAAGGTGAGAAGACAGACCACCAATACCACACTTAGTTCTTGGGTTTTTTTCCATCAAATATTGGTCTAGCTATCCTTTCCCAATTTAGCTTTGTCAATGCATTTGTACTATTCATCTTGCAAATGTGGTGATGGGCATCTGTTTAACCATCTTGTTCATAGTGCTTCAGGATTAATGCTTTGGGATCCAAGTCATGTCATCCTCTGTAACAAAGCAGTGCATGCTTGTATCTAGCCTTTTATACCGAGGTAGTAAGCCAAATTTTTGGGTTTCTCTATTTAGGAGGAGGAATACCATCCACTCTGGATTCTGCAAGAGATGGTGCTTATCTTGGAGGTGGAGCAGACTGTTGACTCAAAATCAGCAAAAGGAAAGTGGAGTGCATGCTACTTTTTCTCCAGCATGACTTGGCTACACTTCTCCCTCTTCCTGTCCCTTAGGGGATTTATAGCCTCTCTCACTTGGAAGCACTGTTTGATTGGAGAAGCAGGTAAGGCAACTCCGTGTGCTCCTCAGAAAATCTGTGGGTTTTATCTGATGCATGTATGAAAGGAGCGCAATTGTTCTCTGCACCTGTTCATGTAGTTTTGTTGTCCCTCAGCTGTGGAGGACAATAATAATTGAATAATTTAAAATATGCAATGAACATTTTGTAAGTCTGAATTACGTTTTGCTATCTGGTTTTGGACTTCAGTTCTTCAGAAACCTAAGGGGGAGCTGCATTCCTTACTATTACATGAGAGGATGAGCTCCATGGTTCCTTTCCTGACAGGAAACTCTTAGAGGAGGAGCTAGGAATCCCCCTTCTGAAAGCACCTAGCCATATGGGTGAATCCTGTTAGATAAAGCAGTTACCTCCTGACTATATTTAAGGAGTGATTTCTGGTTAGGGGTTTGTGTTCATCTGTCTTACAGCACAACAGAAGCCTGATCAGGGCACACATGTACTCTTTAAGCTGTTTTAACTTCTGTAAGTCATTAACTGACTGTGAATAGTTTCAGTCTGTAAAAATAAAGAAGGTAATTCATGTTTGTGTATGAGGTACTTCCCACTTTCTGCATGTTTATGTTTTTATGCACCACTGTGTTGAAAGGAAATCTTGTAGTACTGTTGAGCTCCATGAAGACCATGTAGTTATAGTATCAGAGACCTAATGGTACAAAACCTTCTTTATGTCCAGAATCTTCAAATACATGAATATAGATATGAATTTAATGCTTTAGGATTTACAGCTTTAGGATTTACATTGTTATCTCGTACTTCTGAAATGGGGAAAAAAATGCTTCTGCTTTTGCTGCTAGTATTGAGTTCCTGTAATGGTTTTGGAAGACGTGCTATTTGGTTAAATTCAGATTCAAAGGATTACTTTCATGCATGAAACACGTAGATATCTTCTACCACAAGAATGAGAATAAGAAAAGGATATTGATACGGTAGATTTTTGTGAGCTTACAGTATATATAAAACTTCATAAAAGACAATCTGGAAATATGGTTTCAACATTTAAAAGCACATGCTTTCAAGCATAACTAGCTTGGGATCAGAAAACTGCAACAGGTAGGTTTACTATTCTAAATGTAATCAACATATAAATTGATTTTCTATTGGAAATCTTTGGGGCTTAGTGATTACAATAGAATAGGACAATGTAATGTGATGCTGGTTAAATTTCCAGGAAATAAACTGGTTTATCACTGTGTCTGGTTTAGAGTTGTCTGGTATACTGTTGTCTTATAGGGAGCAAAGGCTGATGTAATGAAAAAGAAATAAATTTAAATTGGGGTTTCTGAAGAGCTGTAATACAACCACTCAAGTTTGCTGTGTGGGAGACTCAGCTAAACTCCAGGGATCGAGGGAGGATGGTCAATGCCAACCCTTACTTTTCCACTCTCCTTTCACCCGTAGTGAACCAGTGAGAGAAGAGATATGACTGGCACTCTCACTCTAGTTAACTTACATGTTTGTTCAGAGTCTTTTGCTCTATTCACTACCTTATGCATTTTGAGTACCTGCATTGTTGCAATTTGAAAGATGTTTGTTTGTTTGTCTATTTTCTGAATTTAGCAAATCTGCCCCTTATTTTGTTTTATAGGTTAGGAAGGAGTCTGAAATGAAGCTGAGTAGAAGGACATGAAAAGAATAACTACTAAGACTAGGAGTCTGCAGCCAGAGAAAGTAGTAATGCCACCTTGAAAGTCCCTTTCAACATAAGGGGTGGAGGAAATCAGACAGAATTATATTGGAAAAAAAAAAGTTTTTTTTCAGTAAACCTAGTAGCAGCTGAAGAACTAGAAGGGGCTAGAAGTTGTGGGTAAATGGCTTCAGAAAGGGATTGGATAAACTGATGGGAAAGTTTATTCTCAAAATTAAGTGTAAGGGCATCATCTCTTGCTCAGGAATCCTCTGAGCTGCAATTTGTTAGAATATATGGGGAAGCATCATTATATGCGAAGTCTCTTCTTACTGCTGAGAAGGATCTTGAACTGTAGATGTGCCTTTTATCTGACCTGGTAACATTTCCTATATCCTTATTAAGAGGAAAGTCTGTCTTAATTTACTGTTATAACTGTATAAGCAAGCCCTGTGTTCAAATCCTTCATATATCGAGTTAAACTTGTGGCCTGCTGTTTAAATCCTCCTATGTTGTCTTCACTTGTATGTCCTGACTGATACTTTTACTTCAAACTAGGTATCTTTATTTACTTTGTATAACAAAATACAGTTGTATATATCACTGAAATTTCATCCACATTTAAATCTGTGTCATGTTAAGCATGTCTTTTTGTTCAGCAGAGAAGGTAAAACTTCTTTATTCTTACCTTCTTAAGAGGTTACAGTGCTAATGGACACAAGGAAGTAATTATTTAGGTTTTCTTAAGTAACAGTTGCAGGGTTATAGAGAATCTATAGAGAATTCATTCCTGTGGCAAAATTGCTGCAGAAATTTTCATTTAAATCTGATTTTTTGTCAGTGTATGAGATTCACAAGGAATGGTTTGACCTACAACCCATCTGAATATTTCTGAGCAGGCTCTGATGAAAACTTTTAGCAGTTTGTTTTTCATTTAAAAAGTAATGTTTTTCATGAAATACAAATCTCATTTAAAAGTAAGAGCTGAGGAAAAAAATTCTGAACTGCTGATAACAAAAGGAAATGCTCAGGGTCCATTTTATGTGATCATGAGTTAAACGTTGGTTTCACAGTGTGGTGACCCATGCTTTCCTCTCTGACTTTGCTTTTTCACTCTGAGTTGTTGATTAATCTAGAAACTAGATTTCAGCTGCTTCAAGTAGTAAACAAAAAGCAAGGAAATAACAGATTTTCCAGTAAAAGCAGGAGATAAAAAGGTAAATGTAACTGAAATGAATTAATGGTAGATAGCTAAAATATTCTGACTTAGTGGTGTCAAACTACTGCAAGTCTGATGTTCTCGTTAGACAGTACAAATGCAGCTCCTTAATTGCTATGATCTTCCTTCGTTATCGTTTTACTTTTCATTTTTTTTGGCCAAATGAGCCGTTGAAACAAACACTGCATTATAGTATTCTAACAAGACAAAGCATAAAACCGGTTCAATGATCAGAAGTCCAGCCTGTCTGACCCTTGCAGGCAAAATTTTAGTTGAAGTAAAAGTATTAAAGCAGCAGTATGTCATTTTCCTTTACATGCTGGCAAAGGTGACAGAAAAGCGCTAAGAATCCTTGCAGCCTATTGATCTTCAACAAACTATCTTTTGGTGGCATAAGAAGCCATGCGTGAATTGGAGTTGCATTATAAAGTTAAAGTGAACCGAGAACAACAAACAGAAAGTCAACTCACATTGGCTCTGAGGTTTCTCCACAGGCCATTCTTCCTACTTGTCCTTGACTTCCACACATTAGTTGCAACGATGAAGTGTGGTGCCTTATTCGAAGAAGCAGATTTCAATCAGAAGATAAAAGGAATTCAGACAAGGTAGCTTGTGAAAGGGAACCTTTTAGGTGGCAAAACAACTATAAGGCTTTCCTAAATATTAATGTATTGCAGGCCTCTCAAACGGGGAATTAACAATTCAATGAACTCAGCTATGATTGCTCTGGATTCAAGTAAAATTTAATAACCCATAAACCAAAGGAAATTTTATTTTTAACCAGATGAAGTGCATAATTTTCCTCCCTCAAGTATTGAATTCTGTTGATAGTAATGAGATTAAAAATTTTTCACAGTTAATCTAAAATAAAATATTTACCATTAAAAAAATCAATTTGAATGCAAATTGGAGTGACTCTTCATTAAATTGAAAATGCATGTAAGCCTAAAAATTTCACTTGCACTTATTGACTATGGAAAACAGTTATTGAAACAAAGGTTTTCATCATAGAAACAATAATGGTGGGTAAAAAGGCTTTTAACAGTAACAGCACTAGCCATATCACCCTTTAGGGAGTCGCTGGGAATGTCTCTTTCTGTAAAGACATCTGCAGCTTTGAAAGCTTTGCTTGTCACACTCTGGAGGTTTTGTGCAAAGCCTGTGAGAAGGGTCATTCTTTTTTCCTGTTCCCTCCAGACATGCACCACAATGAAAAGATAATTACACTGTAGGAAGGAACATCAGAGAAATTGCTTACATTTAATTTTATGACTATACTGTTCTAAGACTGTCTTCTTGATGTGACACATCTACATGTTACTGAGACCTGTCACAAGAGCAGGGAGAATTGACAGTCACAAGTGCAAAGCAGGAAGGAAATAAAAAATTAATTAACTGGGTCATGGGTTTAAACTTCCATTATGTTGTCAGCTCCATTACAAGTTTAGGAAATACAATCCTAATAATGTGTTTATGTTATGAAGAGGTGGGCTTATCGTCTTGGTAGAGACAAACTAAAAGTCTGTGTTTCTGGAAGGTACTAGTTTTGTAGTTTTAATATCTGTTGAATAGGTACTAAGCAGTCTTTATGAATGTGTAGAAAACAAATATTGAGCTTCTGTAGATAGAATTGAGTTATGCAGCTGCGGAAGAGATTGTCTTTTACTTTAAATTCCTCAGAGATTATTGAAGGAAGTCCTCTGCTGCTAAACTCACAGATCATCTTGAGCAGTCTTTGAACTGAGGAATTAGGCATTTTAAATTTCAGGTGAGGCATGATACAACTAAGTAATGGATTGCTGTGACAGTCACCAAGTAATTAAGAAAAGGTTGAAAAAGAAGTGGAAGTGCATTTTTTTTCTTTTTCTTTTGGTGATTGGAGAATGCCCTAGATCAATAGGTCTGAGTCTGAAATTTGTGTCCTATTTTTGTATTGCTCTGATTTGCTTATGGAATTTGAGGTTCTGTAAAATAATTACAGCAATATTCTTTTTAAAGAGGATTTATATCCTTTCAGTTTAGTGCTGTATTAATTACAACGTAATCTTTACTTTTCAGGTTATAATACCTAATATAAATTCTCTGGCTTTGTAAACATGTGGATGTTTTCTTGGGGAGTGGATGGGTTTTGTTTTGGGGTTTCATTGTGGTTACCCACGCCCCCCCCCAGCCCCACCTTCTCACTGCCTTGGACTGATGAGGGGCAAAGGGAGGAACTGGAATTGGCAGATTTTCTGGTAGGAAAGACCAGAGCAGATGGGGTTTCTGATTAAAGACTTGCATTATCCTATCCAAGAAGTAAGAAAAGAATTGGAGAAAGTGATAAATAAAGCAAACAGAATAATTCAGAAATAAAAACAATGGAAGAGAACTGCTATGGTGATCCTGTAGAAGTCACAGAATCACAGAATGGAAGGGACCTTGGGACTTCACACTCTAGTTGCACTCTAAAGAGCTGAAAACTCCATGTAGAGGAGAAACCTTGGTCTGGCAAGTTGGTCATAGGAAGTTTTAGGAGCTGAACATCAAAGATGACATTCTGTGGGCACCTCAAACTCCTAAGTGCAACGTAGCAGCTTTTTATGCAAAAGATGGAGATGGCAGGAACATGTAATTTCCTGTGTTCCTGCCTAACTTCTCTCTCATATGGAAGCCAGGAAAATAAAGTGTGGGAACTTTATTTTTTTCCCCATAATAAATTTACCATCAATGAAAGTATTCTATCTCTCAGTACAGTTGAGTCGGCCAATTAACTCTACATAAAGGTCATTCCTACCAAATCCTGAATGTACTAAGTACATCTTTGACACAAGCAAGGTCACCTACTCCGTGTGTTTGCTTTCATTGTGAATAGTGTGTGTGTTTTTTCTCAGTGTTAAGCTAAATTAAAGTAATTATGTGTGACAGCTAATTTTCTGAGTGATAGAGAAGTATTTGGGGAATAGATTTTTAATATTATGAAGGACCATCTGTAAGTTGAAAATTGCACCCTGGTAAATAGGTTTGTACTGGTGAGGAGGGCGCACCAAACAGGTCAGCTGAGGGAACAACTTAATAATTAAGGTATTGAGGTGTGAGGATATGTAAAAAAATATAGTTTAGGGCCGTGGGGGAAATGGGAACTTTTGTGTTTGTCTTGTTTTTCTAAAGAGAGAATAATTCACAAGCAGAGGTCAACTGTTACTAGAGAAAATGCACAACAAACCTGGTTGGGCTTTTTTAACTTTTCAGTGTCAGCCCCTAAGAACATGTCATGGGTTTTTCATGTTTCTTTAATGCATGTCTTACTGACATTATTGGGGTTCTATCACTGAGTGTCTGAAAAAGCGTATTATTCTAGGAGGTGTTAACAAGCAGTGGTGTCAGATGTGACTATAAAGAATGTTTATGCATTTGAAAACTTAAAAAAAAATACAGAGTTCTTTCCCAAAGACTCCAGATATATTAGTTTCAAAAGAATTATTGTTCAGCTCTTTATAGTCACTTATTTTCATGTTATATGGCTTTCTTAATTAGAATTTCTGCTTGGCATATGAATTGTAACTGTTGATTTGACCTTTCAGTTACTGTAATCTAAATCCCTCCATCAAATGGAATACAACATGGCAGTAATCACACCATGCCTTATCTTAAATAGCTTCAGTGATGATGCCATAAGATGACATCCTTGTGGTTTTTACTCTCATGGGAAAACCAAAACTTTTTCTAATACATTTGTTTCAGCTCCTGATAAGAGGATAGGTAGTCTCAGGGTTTTTTGTTCATCTCCGACAAACTTCTGTAAGGGAAGGTAGGATTGCTATATCTTTATTGATCAGAAATCCGTTCATACTTATAGTATTAATCAGAAATTTCCCATTTAGGATTTTATAGTGTTTAGTGAAGGTGACCTCCAAAAAACCCTGTAAAATATGCTGGATTTCTCACTCCATACCCATATGACTAAAAATTGTGAAGCTGGAATTTATAGAACAAACAGGTGCTGTATCACTAAAGACCAAAGGACACAACAGCATCCTGAAAGAGTTTTCTTTAAATATTGATTCATAATTACTATTAACCACCTTTGGTAATTTTTTATTAAATAGAAAAAACCCCTTTTTTGTCTTTTATTTTTCTTTATACAAATAGTATGTAAAGAAGATTGAACATCAAGTAATATTATTTTATGTTTTTCCATGGGCAACTTTATGGGTGATGGCAAAAACTAGGACAGAACTCTAATATTATTCACAAGAATATTTACTAGGAATGTATGGAATTTTCTGTCTTCTGCAGGTGACATGACTTGTTCTCTGATGTATTCTGGATTTTTTTATAAAGTTATAGAGTATTTGGTTGGGACACCCGAAGGGAATCAAGGGCATTTCGCACAAGAGGGTGACATGGCCAGCCCAGCTGAAGTGCCTCTATGTGAATGCACACAGCTTGGGCAATAAACAGCATGAATTAAGGGCCACTATGCTGCTGGAAAGCCAAGGCATAGTGGCTGTTACTGAAACTTGGTGGGATGATTCCCATGACTGGAATGTAGGGGT
>VXBO01009055.1:24827-41012 GCA_013400135.1 Rhinoptilus africanus
TAAAAATATTATTTAAATTGTTATAAATAACATTTTTAGTGAGAACAATGTGATTGAATATGCTTCATTATTTTTTAAGATCTTGATTTAACGTTTTGTGATGCAGTTTATTCAAAGATCTGTTTCTAAATTCAATTTTGCTTCTTGCGTTTAATGGCTGTGATAGTTGAAAAAGATACCTCACAAATGTAACTAGAGCTAAATGGAAGAAGTGCCTCTTTGTCTGTGCTTCCTAAATAGTAGTACTAATTTTTTTAATCCCATCCACCAGTTAGGCCAAGGTTTTTATTGAAGTTTGGCTAGTATATTTCCAACTTCCCTGATCGGAATCACTTTTTTTCAAAAAACAATTGGAAGGTTTTGCATTTTTGTATTTTTAATCAATGGGTTAAAAAACAACTGAAACTTGTCACTTGGAAGATTTTGAACAGGCTAGAAAACACTGTTTCCAAGTTTATGTGTACAGCTAAGAGAGTTTTTATAGGGGAAACTTTATGTGATTTGGTTGTTGAAAATGATGTAATGATCGAGACACTTCTAAACATCAGTTTCCAAAGTGCTCTCTCCATAGCACAAGTTTCTTTTAAAAATAGTTACTCTCTCACTAATTCATAAAACGTCACCTTTACCTTGAAGGCACAGATTGAGTTTATATTTTCAAAAATATCTTTCAGCCAGCATACCTCTGACAGCCACTTCTCATCGCAGAAAAGATGAGCAAATTTGGAACACTTGCCTTTTTGTAAAAGAAAAATGTGTAACATCTTTAATGTTGACAACTCTTTTAAGCTCTTTGCTGTGAGACAACCAGTAAACATCCATGTGGTACAAAAGATTTTCATGGCTGCTCTCCATCTCACTATGAAATGTTGTGAACATTGCAATATTTAACAGTCTTGTCTTTATAGAATTAACCATGGTATCCTATAGCCCTGTCTCCACTTTTGGCCCCAATTTCTTTACTGCAGTATCTTTCCTATGGAGAATCCAGTGAATAAATGTCATGTGTGATACTATCTCTGTAACCTTGCCAGAGAACCAATCTTTTTATTCAAGTCAAAGCAGCTGCTCCATCAGTGGTTACACTTACACCATTTTTCCATAAAACATTGTTTTTTATTAAAAGGTATTGTTTTGAGTGCGCTCTAAAATTCTCTTTTAACTCTCATTGTCAGTTCTCACCAGGAACAACACTCCCTTTATCCACCTGTTCAATACTTACCTTCCCCTCTTTTACTGCTGATCCCTGGCTCTCCGTAGTCCACTGTCTCCATGTGCTTCTCTGAAGTCATTCAGATCTTACATGCAGACCAAAATCCCTTTGAAGTTGTTGCATTTTGCTAAAAAAAAAAAAAAAGTGGGAATTGGGAAAAAGCTCAGGTATTTCTAACTAGGCTTTAACAAATAGCAGGTTTGTACTGTAACGCACTGTGGTTGAGAAATTAAAAAACAGAGGAAAGTAACTGATAAAATCAAACTTAAAAGATGACAACAGAAATGGTAGCTAGAAGAATACTTTAATTATACTTGGCTACTGCTCTAACTTTCTTTTTAAATATTACATTTTAACTTCCATTTCTTGCATGATTAATCCTATTCCTGATTAATTTGAAACACTTTGTCTGTGCTACTCCCACGTATTACTCCTGGAGGGGTATGTGCTTCAGGGACAAATGTTAACTGAATGTGCTGCATTATCTTTTCTTGGCATAGCAAACAAAGAGGGAAAATCATTTATTTCCAGCTCCAGAAAGCAGCCTTAGGGGATCACACTGGCAGTGCTTTGAGTTCCACTAAATGATTGTGGTAGCTTTTCCTTATTTTTACCAGCAGACAGGAGTGATGACACTCTTATTCCATTAGTAGACTTGGAAACATAAAACTTCTATGGAATCCATTCAAACTCAAACAGCAATCCTCTTGATCATCTGTGGAACACATAGTCTCGTTCTCCCACCTCTCTACTCTTTATTCCAGAAAATGAATATATTGATGAATTAACTGAACAATTACAGGTAGTTCTAGACTTTAATGACCTAAGATAGTCTGACATTAGAGATGCAGGGATATATTTGAATGAGATTTTTAGTGAGCTGAGTTCTGCTACAGGAACACCGTAGAGATCAAAGGCATTAAATTACTCTGCTGCTTTACATCCCTGGGAGTGTGTCTGATGAGTGATAGCAGAGATGCGTATAAAGGTCCTGTGTGAGAGAAAAGAGGAAGAATGTGCAAGGAAGTTGGCTTTTAAAAGAGATCAGGAGACAAGTGAAATGCTATTACAGAGGAGTGCCTTAAAAGGGGTTATACGCAGCAGAAAAGGTACAGCCATGGTTTCTAGGTGGGATATCTTGTTATAAAAATGATTCATTCTTTTTTCGTAATTGCTAAATGAATAACTGTGGTTTTCCTGCTGTCTGGTCTTTCTGTGTTTCCATACAAACCTGTAGGTAAATTTTTTTTTTTCCAAAACTGATTTGAATATTTAAGGACAATAAATGCATCTGTTGTACCATGTTTACTGTATAGTATCTACTGTCTATAGTCAAATTGATCTTAGGCTTAAGTACAATTTTGATAGATGCTTTTTAACTGCTTAGAGCTGTATCTTGCTAGGCTGTCTAATTTAGCTGCTATGTGGTTATCTTACTTGGAATGGCTATTAATGGCAAAATAGAATTATCTTTCCCTCTTATCGTCTTTAAATTTACCATTTAATTCAGAGAAATAATGTTTGGTGCTATTTTAGGGGGGGAAACATCTCCTTTATCCTTATGTGATAGTATTTCCCCCTGTATACCAGTACATGTACTTGACTGTTGGCTGTGTACCTAACTGATTTTCAGTTGCGCGAATGCTGTCACAGTTCAGATGAGTTGTTGGGTCCTTTTCATGAAAGGTATATTTTGAATGAATGAAACTAATCTGGAAACAGAGTTTGGAAACTGTAGGCAAATAAAGATTACAGTGTGCAAACAAATTAGGTTATTATGTGCAACTGGCCAATGTGCACATGGAATTGCAAATTAGATGCTTAATTGAACACATAATAATAGAATATGTAGGTATGGTATATTATTTTTGTCTGTGGATTTTAAAGCATATTAAAAGGGAATATGAAGTAGTTTAAAAAGAGCAGTAGAATCCCCCCTTTTACATAAAAGAAACTCTTCTCTGAAGAAAACTTCAAAAATTAAAATTCCTGTTGAAAATCACCTTGCATCTAAGAAAATAACCTGGTCTTCAGTAAATCCTTTGTCTTGGGTGGTATATAAGGGCATTCATTCACTATATATACTATTCACTGTATATACTATTCAGTATGCCTGCACAGTTGCACAACGCACAGTAAACTTTTTGCTGTACTGCATCTCATACTGTGAACCTTCTGTCACTGTAAGTTGGCTTTCTGATCTTTGTGACACAATCTTATTGTTGACATTGTGAAATTGTGCAATTTTTCTGGACTTTCCCATTATGCAGACTTACCTATCATTTGCATTCTTTAAAGAAAGAATTTTCTTTGACTCTGGTAGTTCCTCGTGCTATTTACTGAAGTCATACATGGTAGTGTCAGGGAGCTTTGTATCTATAAGCATGTAAGAATTGATACCGCTCTTGTAATCTTATTCTGATTATTATAGCCTGAAGCCTGCTTTTGCTTTGCTACAGCTCCCTCTTGCAGGCACAAGCTAAGAAAATGTCTACGTCTTTCTTCCCAAACTTTCTAGCTATGCTTCCTCCTGTGACCATCAAGTATCTATTCTGATCAAAAGTGCTTTATGTTTTTGTATAATTTTGTAGATGTAGACATAGGCATGATTGAAGGCAGATATAGGATATGTTTTGAGGGTTAGAAAAGTTGGAATAAAGGAGATTTACTTTTATCATCATTAGATGCAAGACATAAGAAATCAAGCATTCTAAAGAACTTCAGAATATTTAAAACATTTACATCTCCCTTTACATACTGTTGGAGGCAGAAAGGTACGATGGGGCCATTTTCTTTCCAGTGGTGTCATTAGCGATTTTGATTTGTTAGGAGCAGGCTGGACTTCTGATGAATATAAAAGTACTTAGAATTTGCTTCTTGATCTGCCAACATAGCCTTTGCTTCATTTGCTGCTGAACTATGCATAATGCACAGCAGAATTAATTTGAAATGGTGCATGAAAAGAACCTGTGCATGAAAATCATATATGCATTAGAAGAACAGATTCAAGACAGTTAATAATTTCTAACGTGAAAAAATCCAGTTCAGTAAGCTCCTGTTGTGCCACAAACCTGCGACCAAGTCACAGTCTTTTTCAAGAGGCATTATGGATCATGTCCATGTGAATTAAACAACTGGATAAGACCAAAGTGGTTTAATGGTCTGCAATTCCAAGTTGTACTACTACTGACAACTTTTAGTCTTTCAGTTACTGTTCACATACAGCCATACAAACTAGGATGTTTTAAAAAAAGATGCTTACTAATTTAAATAAATACAACAACCTGGTTATAATTTACACAAGCCCATTAAAGAACTCTGAAAAAGAAGGTATTTGAAAGATTTTACAAAATGGAACAGCTGGAGTAGAATTGTATTTTGCCAGGGAGATGAATTTGCAAAATTGAAACATTTTGAGTCTCTTTCTGTCATCCATTAGTCATTCAATATTAGAGTGAAAAGTTCATATGATTTTTCACTACAGTTGGAGGTTAGTTGAAGATTTCAAGCATTGCCAGTCTGTCTTGAGGAGGGGTGGTTCTTGCCTGTTTTAACTGGGTAGCAGAAGGCATACAACTTAATATACAAGACAATTTATTTTGCCTGGTTTTACCTTGTTGGTAGCCATGCTCACTTCTGCCATGTTTCAGATCAGTACAATCTATGTTCTGCCCTGTCCATATTCCTTTTTACTAAGAGATTCCTTTCCCCTCTGAGTATGTACTCAGTTTTTATTGTCAGTGCATGTTGGGGCTTTTAAGAGTGCAAACTAAACTAAAGATGTTTGCCCTGCATCAGCAGTGAACAGTTGGTACACAGCAATGCATTATGTCCATGAAGGCAGTTAATTTCACTTCATTATATCGCTGCTGTGAGGTTGCTTCAGTGTTGTGTTGGTTAACTAAACAAAAAATTCAACTGTTTCACCTGGCTTAAATATAAAGGAATACTTCTCTACAAATAAGACATTTGCTGACTGAGAGTTCGTTCTAACTGATCTTGTTGCAAAATACAGAAGCAATGTATAAGGGATGTGACCTGTGAATTCATTTTTATACAAAAGCTATTGTTCATTATAGGTTGTGGTTAGTGGTTGGGGCTTCTGGTATTTTCTTTATTATTTTTCTATGTGTTTGTTCATTTTTCCCCCTCAAATGCTATATTTAACATCGAAATGTAAATGCTGTTTAATTGGAGAGATACTTCTAATATTTGCATGCTATTTTGTTCAGCCAGGTTTACAAGTTTACACTCTTGTGCAGTTGACGGTTGCTGAGAGAGAATTCACACAGTGGAGGTGCAGGTTTTTTCTTTGAACCTCAGTTTAGAATGAGATACCTCATTTATTTTCCTAGAAGAGAAAGCTGCGGCTTCTTCAGGTTCAGTCGCATTGATCATATCCAGTAATCAAAGAGAGCTATTGAGTTATGCTGCAGTCCTTGTTCCGTTCTAAATTACAGATGGCACATTTTATAGCTGAATTCTAATCTTATAAAAAAAGGAAAGAAAAAAGATTAAGAACACTTGTGCTCAGAGCCCTTTTAGTTTGCTGTGACGAATGATTCAATTGGTCATTTTCAATAATGACAGCATGCATGAAAAAGTGAAGTATTTTAAGATCACTTATGGTGAATTATATAAGTAATAGCTATTGAGCTATTAATCAAGTTGGAATTGTAAGAAGTCACCGAAGCAGAGTCTCCAGGATGGTCTTCTGTCTCCTACTATTTTGATGTGCTTTGTGAAAAATAGGATTTTTGCAACAATGATTGATTGAGGTAGCTCAGTTTTGGTTATGAGCCATGGATTTCCCCCCCCCCCTTATGTTCAGGTAAGAAATCTAAGTCAGTTTCCCCAGCAGAGGACACTGTGCTTCTGCAGTTGGCTTTGTAGTTTTTTATTTTGCCAAAGACCCATGGAAATAAATCAAGAAAGATATGATTTTGTACTTGGTATTCTGTATGGACACCATGACTGACATTGCAATTATAGGTTTTTGCATTGTTTATGCTTCTCCAAAAGCGTATCTGAGTGCTCTGAACCACTGTCTGAAAAGATCTGTGCTAGGTTTTATTACAGTATATAATTGTATTTACCTGTTAAGTCCTCCAAGTGTATTTGTGCTTTTCATAGCTCTAACACTGTTTGTCTTATTCATAATTAAATAAAGGATTAAATGAATAAGCTACAAATCATTTTTGTAAAGAATGTGATCTATCAGTTAGAATGTTTTTGAGCATCTACATGAAAGTATCCGAGGAACTACAGGCCTGTCAACCTGACCTCAGTACCAGGAAAGATCATGGAGAGGATCATCGTGAGCGAGCTCTTATAGCAAGTGCAGGGCAGACAAGGGATGAGGGCCATCCAGCTTGGGTTTAGGAAAGGGAGGTCCTGCTTAACTAACCTGATCTCTTTCTATGACCATGTGAGGTCACGCCTTCTGGATGTGAGGAAGGTTGTGGACGTTGTCTGTCTAGACTTTGGTAAGGACTTTGACACCATCCCCCACAGCATTCTCCTGGAGAAGCTGGCGAATCATGCCGTAAACAAGTATACTCTTTTCTGGGTAAAAAACTGTCTGGATGGCTGTGCCCAGAGAGTTATGATTAATGGAGTGAAATCTTCTTGGCGGCCGGTCACCAGTGGTGTCCCTCAGGGCTCAGTTTTGGGGCCAGTTTTGTTTAACATCTTTATCAGTGATCTGGATGAGGGGATTAAGTGTGCCCTCAGTAAATTTGCAGATGACACTGAAGTAGGTGGGAATGTTGATCTGCTGGAGGGTAGGAAGGCTCTACAGAGGGACCTGGACAGGCTGGATCAATGGCCCAAGGCCAATTGTATAAGGTTTAATAAGGCCAAGTGCCAAGTCCTGCATTTCGGTCACAACAACCCCAAGCAATGCTACAGGCTTGGGAAAGAGTGGCTGGAAAGCTGCCCAGCAGAAAAGGACCTGGGTGTGCTGGTGGACAGACAGCTTAGCATGAGCCAGCAGCGTGCCCAGGTGGCCAAGAAGACCAACAGCATTCTGGCTTGTATCAGGAATAGCGTGGCCAGCAGTAGGGAAGTGATCATGCCTCTGTACTTGGCACAGGTGAGACCTCACCTCAAGTGCTGTGTTCAATTCTGGGCCCCTCTGTGCAGGAGGGATATTGAAGTGTTGGAGCGTGTCCAGAGGAGAGCTACCAAGCTGGTGAGGGGTCTAGAGACCCCTCTATGAGGGGTCGTATGAGGAGAGGCTGAGGGAACTGGGCATGTTTAGTTTGGAGAGGAAGAGGTTAAGGGGAGACCTCATTGCCCTCTACAGCTACCCGAAAGGAGGCTGTGAGGAGGTGAGTGTTGGCCTCTTCTCCCAAGTGATTAATGACAGGACCAGAGGAAATGGTCTGAAGTTGTGGCAGGGGGGGGTTAGATTAGATATTAGGAAGAATGACTTTGCTGAAGGAGTGGTCAGGCACTGGAACAGCCTGCCCAGGGAGGTGGTTGAGTCACCATCCCTAGAGGTATTTAGGAAAGTCTTGATTTGGCACTTCAGGGCATGCTCTAGTGAGAGAGATCATAGGGTGTGTGTTTGGTGGTTGTGTGTTGTTTTTTTTTTTTTTGTGGGTGTATGGTAGGACTCGATGATCTCAAATGTCCTTTCCAACCACAAAGATTCTATGATTCTATATTCCACCACTATATTTTATTGGATGACACTTGTATTACGAAGTACCAAGAACAGGAGGCTGTTTTGAAACAATGTTGGCTGTGTTTTTTCAGTGATGTGAATTAAACTTGCTCCATTGATTTCATGGGAGATTAGATACTTTACATCAGCTGAGTATCTATATGTTAACTTAAAGCTTTCATAAACTGCTAATAGTATTATTTTAAGAAAATACTAGTAAGGCATAGAACAGTCTATTGAGTAGAATTGTTAAAACATAACAGATGGGATAGAGAGAAATAATTCATCTAAAAATGCTGCTTGTCAATTTTGTCTTTCTTTGCAATGTTTCTGTAACTCTTACAAAGAGGCAATTAAGATTTCATAATCACAAATGTTTGGAACTGCTTGTCACAATTACAGGATAATTTAAGGTAACGAGTTAGAAGTATAACATAGGGATGTATGATGAGCTGTTCATTTGCAAGACAAATATAAAACTACAAATTGTGTCCATGGAGTACCTTGAAGTATTTTCACAAATTAGATCCATATAACTGTAGGTTTCTAAGAAAAAAATGTTCATGACAAAAAACTTAGGCATTTATTTATGTAGTTTATGGCTGCTGTTATTTATAAATCCTGTCATTCAGTGTATACTTTATGTATTTCAAAATGATTTAGTAGTGAAGACAAACATCTTTTATGGCCCCCACTAAATATATGGAGAAACAGAGTTCTGAAATGAATTGTCCAAGGAAGTTTCTACAGCAGGTCAACAGCAGAATGAGAGAACTTCAGATTCTGCTTTTAAAATAAAGGGAGAGTTGAAGTAATCTTCCCTTAAGTTTTCAAAGTTCATTTTTTCTTAACATCCCCCCCCCGTCCCAAATCCAGAATATCAAACTCTCTATAAAAATTTATGTAGCCTTGCTCAAATGAGCCAGCTGTGAACACAGAATATTGAAAAAAATTAAATCATCAGTAAAGACATCAAACCAGCAGGCCAGATGTGGGATCAGGTATTAGAAGTTATCCAAACGCAAACTTAATTTTATGTCCCAAAATTGTAATGTGATTTCTTTTTGTCAAGAGAAAGAAATGCTGAGATGAAAAACCAGGATCTTAAAAAATCTACCTCAAATCTAAATAAGTGTGCACATTTAATTAAGTTTTACTTAAAATCATAAAGCTTTTTGTACTGGTCTCATAGTCTGTATTATATAATCCTGATTACGAGTATAACTCTGGGAAGTTTAAAACCTTAAATTACACTTTAACATGGCAGGATGTGTGTGTAGGGGGGGTGGGAAGCCTAAACATGCATGTTTGGAAAATAACTGTTGGGATTTGTGAAAATATGAATTATGTACACCTCTGTATCCCTGCCTGGATTCTGCACCACTCACATCACTCGATTCTGTGATATACTGTATGAGTGCCCAGACCAGTGAAAGGATCAGTTTTCCCCATGCTCTTAGTATACTATTTTCTGAAACAAAATTTGTAGTTACCTGTTGACTGAACAACCTTATGTACAAGAGACAGAGTATTTCCCAGCTCAGCAATCTCACAGGCTTTCATGGATGATTTACTAAGAGAAGATTATTTAGGTGATAGAATGCAGGGTCTTGATACATTGCGTAGCGTATTCTTCTACTTTTGCTTTTGGCTGGACTGGTAACCATTGAAACCTATGAAGCAGAGGATCGAGGTCTCTTACTCCCAGTGAACTACGGCACTTAAATAGTCACCAGGGGTGACTATCCAGAATGTGGGAGACAATGCCTTTTTTTTTTTTTTTCTTCCCCACTAGAATTACTTGTGGCTAAATAGCTCCTTTTTTACCTTTTCTGCAGCTGGTTAATGGATTTTGAGCTTCCATGTCCTGTGCCTTAAAAAAAATAAGAAAACAAACCGGTCTGCTTAGATACTGAATTGGCTCTCATCACAGTCAGTGATGTGTTTTAAACAGGTTAGAGTGCTTTAAAGAAAACTTAGAAGAAGCTTCAGTTTGCAATGGGTAGAGGTTTTATTAGGATTTTGGATAGTTCTCGTATAAGAGCAAAATAAAGATAGAAACCTTTCAGGGAGCGCACTTTCTAAATGCTTGCTTTTTAAATGGCCACCTAGGAGTAGGCATCTTATAAAAGCCAATGCAACATAGCAAATTTTTCCAACGTATTGAGAGGTGAGTGAATGTACTAATAGAAACTTTTACAATAATGTCTAGGTACTTTAATTTCCACTGATTTTGAGGTGGAATGAAATAAATAGGTGGTTTTAAAAGTAGCGTTTGACGTGCTTTTGTGACCCTTAGGCACCTGTGTTAAGTTCTTAGACAGTCTCTGGTTCAGTTTTGCTGATGGCTCAACTTTCAGTTTCTGAATGTTGTCATAATTTTAGCATCCTTGGACAGCTAGAGGGCTGGCTAAGTAGTGCGCTGATAGGGTTCACACTAGGAACTGAGAACGACGGGACTAGAATCTTTGTACATGCTGCAGACAAGCCAAATGTGTTCTGCTTGTTTAAAAGCAAAACAACACCCCCACCCCAAATTACTGTTCATGTTTAGATCCACGTTAGACTACAAGACAATTAATTTTCTTAATTTATGTGGCTTTGTACTCATGTACAAAGGAATACACAACTATACTATCTTTCAGCTGGCTTACCACTTTAACTTACCGCAAAAATGACAGGGGGCAGAAGGACACACTTTATAATGGAAAGAAACAGTCAATGAGGGGAGTATTAGGGAGAGTGGCACTTAAGAATGCTTTAATTTATCCCTTCTTTGTGATCCTGCATGCTGTGGAGACAGTAAGGGAAGGATGGACGCTGCCTTTTCTTCCCAGGACCAGGACCTTTTGTGTCAAAGCTGTACAGCGTCACTCTCTTCACTGCTCGTGCTGTCTCTGAATTTGGCATGTAGTCTGCAAGTACCAGCCAAGTAAAGGAAATTCTTGTGTATGAGCTACTTCTTTTAAGCTGGAAGTTTGCTGTAACTTATGAGTGGGTACAAGCAAGTAGAAAGTAATGATTGTCTGGTCAAATTTGGTGTGAAAGATAATGTACTTGTTTTGAGTTCAAGCAGTTTCTAAGGATAATTACACTGTGTAATACCATATGTACTATATTAGGAATAAAATAAACATAAAACTTGACTTCAGACAATATTCCCTGAAGTAGAAATAATTTAAATCTTTCAATATTGACATATATTTTTTTACAAAGTCTGTCTATTACAGTATTGTTAGAAATTTGTTAACTGTCTATAGGTTATTGCCCACATAACATTGTTATTAAAATTCCTAAGTGTATTAATCATTTACCTGGGTAATTGATTGCTGATGCTACTAAGGGAAATGCATGATTTTTCCACCTATAATTGTTTGTAGTAAATTATTTTTTGCAGAGTGGTCACTCAGATCTGCGATATAACTGTGATTTGCTTTAATTTGAGTTCTACTTTGGGAGTAAAACATTTGTATTCTGTGCAGTTATTCTCTGTGTTTTGGTTGATTGGTTTTAGATTAGTCATTTAATGAGAATGGAGTGTGTTTGGAGAGCTGTAATGCTGCTGTCAGTTTATAAAGGCTGTGCAGTTGTGGAATGAAACCAGTTAGTGAGTTCTTTTAACAGGAATGGTATTGCTACAAGCACAATTTCTTCAGATTAAAAAAAAATGAGTTGGACATCAAATAAAAATACACTATTATGCTCACCTAGCTATTGCTGCATGCCTCTTCATCTAAACATCACAGAATCATGAATCATATTATACCAGGTTAGAAGGGACCTCAAGGATCATCTGGTCTGATCTTTCTTGGCAAAAGCATTGTCTAGACAAGATGGCCCAGCACCCCGTCCAGACGAATCTTTAAAGTGTCCAGTGTTGGTGAATTCACCACTTCCCTGAGGAGATTTTTGCAATTGCTGATTGCTCTCATTGTAAAAAGTTTTCCTCTTGGGTCCACTCAGAATCTCTCCTGGAGTAACTTGTACTCATTACCCCTTGTCTTTTCCATGTGACTCCTTGCATAAACGGAGTCTCCATCTTTATAGATGCCTTCTAAATACTGGAATGTGGTGATAAGTCTCCTCTAAGCCGCCTTTTCTGAAGGCTGAACAAACCCAGTTCTCTCAGCCTTTCCTCACATGACAGGCTTCCCAGGCCTTTGATCATCTTTGTGGCCCTTCTCTGGACCCTCTCCAGCCTGTCCACATCTTTTTTGTGTAGTGGGGACCAAAACTGAACACATATTCCAGATGTGGCCTGACAGGGGCTGAATAGAGTGGGATAATGACTTCTTTATCTCTGCTGGAGATGCCCTTATTGATGCAACCCAGCATCCTCTTCGTCTTTCCTTGCAGCTGCAGTACACTGTTCACTCACATTGAGCTTGATGTCCACAAGAACCGCCAGGTCCCTTTCCACAGACCTGCTCCATGCCGGGTAGATTGCAGTTTGTGTTGCACTCCTGGATTATGTTTTCTCATGTGCAAGACCTTACACTTTTCCTTGTTGAATTTCAACAAGGAGTTAGCCCACTCTTCCAGTCTACCCAGGTCTTCCTGCAGGGTGGCTCTCCCTTCCAAAGTGTCCACAACGTATTAGTTGCTTCCAAAAAAAACCCCAAACAACCCANTAAACGGAGTCTCCATCTTTATAGATGCCTTCTAAATACTGGAATGTGGTGATAAGTCTCCTCTAAGCCGCCTTTTCTGAAGGCTGAACAAACCCAGTTCTCTCAGCCTTTCCTCACATGACAGGCTTCCCAGGCCTTTGATCATCTTTGTGGCCCTTCTCTGGACCCTCTCCAGCCTGTCCACATCTTTTTTGTGTAGTGGGGACCAAAACTGAACACATATTCCAGATGTGGCCTGACAGGGGCTGAATAGAGTGGGATAATGACTTCTTTATCTCTGCTGGAGATGCCCTTATTGATGCAACCCAGCATCCTCTTCGTCTTTCCTTGCAGCTGCAGTACACTGTTCACTCACATTGAGCTTGATGTCCACAAGAACCGCCAGGTCCCTTTCCACAGACCTGCTCCATGCCGGGTAGATTGCAGTTTGTGTTGCACTCCTGGATTATGTTTTCTCATGTGCAAGACCTTACACTTTTCCTTGTTGAATTTCAACAAGGAGTTAGCCCACTCTTCCAGTCTACCCAGGTCTTCCTGCAGGGTGGCTCTCCCTTCCAAAGTGTCCACAACGTATTAGTTGCTTCCAAAAAAAACCCCAAACAACCCAGCCAAACAACAAAACCCCTAAAGTACCCCCTAGGTAGCTTGAAAATTTTGACTGGTGCTTGTGTGGAAGTTATGGCTGTGATGTCATAAACTTGTGGTAAAGCAAAAGTAACTTCTTTTCTTTCTTTTTTTTTTTTTTCCTCCCCCTCAAGTCAAGAGCTCACTTATGTTGTAAGCGTGTCATGAAAGGGTGTATGTGTGGAGATCTTTTCCATGCTTTTTTGTCTGTTTCTTTTTGTTAAATCTAAGTTATATTTAAGTATGGTAGAAGGAAAGTTGCATTAATGCTATGACAGTCTAAATTAGCACACCTAGATACTTAAATAATGAGGTCTTGACATAATGTTTTCTGAAGAAATTGCTGTTTTAAGTTCTCTGCCTTTAATTGATGGCATTATTTATGTGAGGATTTAAGATCATGATGACAGCTACTTCAACATACTATGTTTGCAACAGGATTCATGGCCTACATGTGGCTCAGCTGTTGGCCTGAACGCTTTACTCTGCCATCAGAAGGGGCAGATAGGACGGTGGTTGTCAGTCGATCATAGGAGCTGCTGAGAAGTGGCATTGCATTAGCCAAGGAGGACATGCATAGTCACAAAGATGGAAAACATATGAAGATAATTTAGCAACATCCTTTGTTGCATGTGTGGGAAGTTTGGTTGAATTATAGAAAGGTTCCCACATAAGAACCATCTTTTTTGTGTAATCTCCAATGTCATCAGTATGCCTCTCCACTGAAATTAAATACTTAGAGATGAATTCTTTTATACTTGTATTTGTCCCTTGGGAAGCAATATGTATGCTTTTCTGTGTGTTATCTGCAATGTAATTACGAAAGAGGTGCAATTTTTACAATGAAGGGAGTGGTTTTAAAATTGTTGATATGACCATGAAGTTTTCATGTAAAACAAAAACTAGTGAAATGTCATATTTTCAGATGAATTATTAATTTTAAACATTATTGTATAAATACTGGAGAAGAAAATGGATTTACTATGCCTTTATAATGGAATGAGACACAATTCAGGCATGTTTCTTTTCTGCACGCTGATAGTGGTGCACTTTAGTTTGCCTTTGGAGAGGTGATTTCTGTACTGGAAAGAATGATTCAGCTTCTGTGTCTGTTTGGTGTTGGTATTTGTGTCAGCTGTGATCTTAACTGGTCCCTGAGAGTTGGTAGTCTGTTTAAAACTTGCAACTTTTCTATGAAGAAGAAGGAAAGAAAATATAACTATAAGCCTGTACCTCTTTACAACATGACCAATTGTATCCCTTACATAGTTAGGGACTGAAATCTAATAACATCAGAAGGTCTATGTTAAGTGAAAGAGAAGTTAAATACACAATCCTCTGGAATCTGAATGTTTGAATTGTGTGGTAAGTTGAAGTCTGTGGGACAACTTATGCATGGAAGAGCTTGTGTAATGATTACAGGACCTGGCTGTTGTTTTGTGAGAACTATGAATCACGTATTTTGTATTCTTTCTTTCCCTTAAATTTCATTTTTCACTTGTAGCTCCATTTAGACCCAGAATTCAAAGGAAAAGGCAAAAGCAGAATTTCAGATAAAAAAAACACCCCAGGTAATAACGCGCAAGACTAAAATGTGAAATATTTGTGGATATGAAATTCTCACCTTTGTTTTCAGTACATGATAGTAAAGCTACTTAAAATGTCTGAATTAAACTTAACCATGATAAATTGTGTTGAAGAATTGTATTTTTTTGTATGTTTTCCCAAGAAAACTTACCTGAAGAAATTATATTGTTTTGATTTACTTTGCCCTCACAATTACACAGTTGAAGAACTTGTTATTTTAGAAATCAAATGAATGAGTTGCGAAACAGTGAACTAGATCAACTATACACAATGTATTCTTACTACACAGAATTAGGCAAATTGTAAATGGAGTCTTAGACTACTATTGATCTGTGTGGCTGACCTACTTCTACTAGATAATTTATTTTCACTTTTTCTTAAAACTCACAAATTCTGATCATTGCTTATATGCAAGAATATATTTGTTCTGCAGGAAAGCTAAATAAATAGATAAAGCTATCCTTATGACAAAAACTAAGTTTAAAAGTATTTTGTGAATTAAATGAATTGCATCAAGTAAATAAAATGTATTCTGCCCATTTAGTATAGATGTTCTGTCACCAAGATAAATGGACTAGCTATTATAAGTATTTGTGTGGCTGAAATGCATAACAACATAATTACTTTCCCAGCAAAATGCTAACCTGCTTTAATCATTCTGTTCACAGAATAATGTAAAGTGATTTAGTGGGTAGAATGAATCCACTTACAAATTGTTTTATGGTCATAATGCAGTCCCTTTGTAGAATATAAATTGGTGATGATAATTTTATGGGCAAATGATTTTTCAATTAAAATGTCTTTTCACAGACGAAATGGGAATGTTACAAGCTGTTCCAAATACCAGTATGTCAGGGTGAAGGTGTACGGGGCTGTCGTATGTATCAACCAGAGCCTCAGATGAAAGAACTGCTATGGTAAAAATGTGATTTATTTTAGTCAAATTTGTAATTTCCTGCCATTACACTTGCCAGATACCTTTATTTAGTCCTCTTGCTGTAATAACCAGCATAAGGATTTACCTTATAAACAGTAGCAACTAATATTTCTGTCCTCCTGTTACTCTTTTATCTCTTAATAACTTATGTTTTATTAATTCTTTTCAGCTAACTATACCCTGTTATCTTTATTACAATAATTACAACATCTATGAGGATCAGAATAAATCACTGCAGCACAGTCATCTTCAATTTTAAAACTAATATAAGGAAAGAAACTATATTTACAGCCTAACTGGAGTAACTCCTTTTCAGGATAGGAGGGCACTCTGACTATTGCTATATTGTTTTTATAGTCTAAGCTGTTTATATAACACCTGTGTCATGTTATTAAGTAAAAATTACTTCAGCTGTTGATAACTTCTGCTTCTGCAAAGAAATGGTTTTCTCCTTCTAAGCCTAAGAAATACTTCTGTGGTAGCTCATTTAAAAAGCTGTTAACTGGAAGGTCATTAAAACATT
>VXBO01009058.1:30603-42681 GCA_013400135.1 Rhinoptilus africanus
GTTCAGAGAAAAAACATTTTACAATGTTGTTTTGTTTCCAGGTCTTTAGCAAATATCCTCTTCCTTTGCAAGAATCCTGCCTTCTATAAAATGAAAAGCTTAGACAAAATTTGTTGATTTTGAAACAAGCTATGTATTCTTTTTCTAAACTCGCTTTATTCTGTTTTACCTCTTTCATTATCTCTATCATCATCATGGATGATGATAAAATCATACCCACATATTGTAGCAAAAAAAGTAAAAAGAATCTCAGCCTAAATAATCTCAGAAAGACAATGTTAGTGCAGCTGGAAGGTGGCTTGCTTGTTATCTCATTTTATTTTGTTTGCATTTTGCTGCCTGTGCATTCATTTCCATTTTTTTCTGTTTTCTTCAAGAAACTTTCAAATTTCCTTTAAGCTGAAAACAAGATAACCAATTTGGAAATGATACTGGAATTAATTCTAAGTAAGAATTTACATTGCAAATATGCGTAATTAAAACTGACTTTTTCTGAGAGGACACTTCACAACTAATAGCATACGTAAACAAGGAGGTAAGGAACACCTACAGTCATAGGTGTCTAAGATTTAAGATTATCACTGAATTGTCTAAAATTAATGCAGCCACAAGAGTTTATCTGCTCCTTCCTTTTATCTACAGGTAGAATGGAGATTCTATTATTCATTAAAGGACTGTGCTCTGATACTTGTCCTTACATACAGACTTCTTTGGTCTTAATATTTAAATATCCCTTATAACACATAGGACTGTTGACTATTTCTATCCACAGTAGAAATAAATAGTCTCATCTTCAATAAAAATAATCTGTTTCTGTTTTTATTAATAGGCATATTGTCCCAGAGTTAAGGAAACTAATTAAACAGAAAGTAGATTTTGGCTTTATGGGACACACAATTTGTAAACTATGAAGACCTCTAGGAGCATAATTTTTTTTCAAAACACTTTTGGCCATTTTCAGAACTGGTAGTCAGTATAGCTTGTTCAGTGTCAATGGGAGGGTTCTTGTCAGGGTGATTCATGGCACCAGAGTTAGACATCTGTGCTTCCAGGGCAGTCAATCAAAGATCTTCACCAGGTAAATGAAGAAGTGATTAGGAAAAGGGCAATCTAAACTCCTACCTTTTCTGAAATTTAAGGATGTGAGTTATGAGTTAGGTGGCTATGTTTGAAAACCACTCCTTGTCCTGCATCATTATTTAATTCAGAAGGGCATATTTGGATTTTTAGACTCTTAAAATCACAGAATTATAGAATGGTTTGGGTTGTAAGGGACCATTAAAGATCATCTACTCCAACCCCCCTGCCGTCAGCAGGGATATCTTTCAATAGATACGTCCAGTGATGGGGTATTCATAACCTCTCTGGGTAACGTGTTCTAGCATCTCATCATCCTCACTGTAAAAAAAGTAGACTTACCTTTTCTAACTTCATTTAGCGGAGAAAAGGGATTGACACCCATCTATGTTACTTTCCAGACTGGGATATTGAGGCTGCCTCTCCTTTGGAAGGTCATATACTGTAAAGACTCATAGCAATGAAGGAGTCTCAAAACCTGAGGACAGTTCGGTTATTGATTAAGAACCTTAGCAAAATGAAAAGAAGATCCTGAGTTACTCCTTCAGTCCAATTATTTATGCAGAGACCATTGAGCCATCAGCAACTTAAAACAATAGGTGTTCTGAGGCTGAAGGTTAAAATTGATACCATTTTGATAACTGAAAGCAATTTCACTTCAATGAAAGCCTCCTCCACAAAGACTTTTGACAATTGGTGTTTAAGAAAAAAGATGTGTATAAGGAATAAGAAATGGAAAAGAAAGGGAAAGGATTTTGCAATGAGAGCATTTAAATTTGATTTCTGTTTTATTTAAGTTCTATTGAAGATAGCTAAAAAGTATTTTGGAGATTTTTTGCCTTAGAGTATTCAGTTTGCTTCTTTGTCAAAAATTTCAGTAGAGCTAAAATAGTCTGTTAGCTTTCTGGCTACATGATGGTCAAAGTATAGGCTATGATTGCAACATCTATTTAAGAGCTTGTCAGTACATCCATGATTTTTAGAGTGCTCTGACAGTTTCAGTCAATATTTGCAATTTACTCTTGTATAATAGGCCTAGGAACCTCTGTGTCTAAAGCCCTACTTTATTTTTGCCTTTCCTTGGCTTTTCAAATATGTTAACACTTATGAATTTAAATGTGCACCTTTTTGTACTGCCACAGTATCACCACTAACCACTGACACCTCCGCTTTTTTTTTTTTTCTCAGCCACATTTAATTTCTATTAGAACAGGTGCTTTATTTTCTTTGATGTTTCTCCATTCAATCTTAATTCCTTGATTTTCTTTAAATTACTTCATTATGACATTGTTTATTTTTCTTGATTTCAAGTTGAAACCCATTTGAGATAAAAGAGTTAGTAATAAAACCTTTATTCATGGGTTTGGGTTTTTAAAATTACTTTATTATCTTTAACTTAGGACTTCAATTTGACAATGCAAATGTTATGCTCATATCTAGCCACTGTCTACTAATACAAAAGCATATCACCAGCACTGAAAAATTTTGATGGATATAGAAATTATGAAAAGACTATTTTTAAACACACATTATTTTTTAAAAAATTATTTTATTGTACTCTAACATTAAGTTGCTAAGAGTGCAAAATTAGTACGTCACTATCTTACGTGTTATACTTGTTATGCATGTATTTTTCTGTATCACTGTGATTTCTAGTCTTTTGTTGAAATCACCTATAATGATGACATTTTTACATTCTGGAAACTTAACACATCTGCAACAAATGATAAAAAACCATATTTTTTGTTTAAAATATCACATAATTTTATCACTGGCTAGTTCTCATTTGTAGTCAGTACCGCTTCATTCACTACTAGGGGTTCTTTTGCCAACTTCCTACCTAATTCCTAATTCCAGGAAAGGTGAAGGTCTTCTTTTCTGGAGTATGTGTATGCAAATGTATTTACCCACCTGCTCTCATTTCAAGAATATTGAGATAATACCCATTCAAATCTAAAATTATTGGAGCCACTTAAGCAAATTTACCCTAGCACTTAAAGGTTTTCATGACCTTGTTTTACTTTCTGTTCTTTCTGGTTCATTTTCAGTAATACATTACTTAAAAATAAGCAAATTCTTAATCTGCTCTCATGACTCAAATATATGGTACCTGTTTAAAACTATTATCAATGTATCCCTGATCTCTGGAAAAACTTATTTTTAAATTGAAAGAATAACCCTTTCCATAAAAGTCTTTGTTACACTCCTTAGCTTTTAAATTACCATCTGAATGTATATAGCCATGATATCAGAGAGGGGTGGGTTTTTTCTAGTTATACTGTGATAGAACATGTGCATTACTATATGCAGGTACTTGCATACAGATTGACTCCAGAGTCAGGACTGGAAAATCAGAGTGCCTGTTATAGATCTGTAGTTCTGAAAGATTTTTTTATTTTTTATCTCATAAATCTGGTAAAGACAAGAAAGTTCAGTAGCTACTTTAAGTTCCTTTCCAGGATGATATAGGATCCATCACGCATTCAAATGGACTGAAATATTAGAGTAAGAGTCTGTGGAGAGGTCCTTTCCTGTCATGTTTCCTCCAAAACCTTACTTACCCCTGCTAAGGGGGAAAGCTTGTCACCAAGGCCAGCAGACCTGACAGGGCATCAGGTACACAACAATTAATTCCTCTCTGACAGAGCATACGCATCCAGAAGAATCCAAATCACAGAATCACAGAATCATAGGGTTGGAAGGGACCTCTGGAGATCATCTAGTCCAACCCCCCTGCCAGAGCAGGGCCACCTTAGAGCAGGTTACACAGGAACGCGTCCAGGCGGGTTTTGAATGTCTCCAGAGACGGAGACTCCACCACCTCCCTGGGCAGCCTGGTCCAGTGCTCTGCCACCCTCAAAGTAAAGAAGTTCCTCCTCGTGTTTAGATGGAACTTCCTGTGTTCAAGTCTGTGCCCATTACCCCTTCTTCTGTCACTGGGCACCACTAATGGGCTGTAATTTCCTAATACTGCCCAATTCAAGATATGAGCTTAAACCAAGTTGTTGTCCGAAAATAAAAGAAATCAATTTCACTGTGGATGCTTATAAGGAATCAACAGAAGTATAGCTGGGAGATTTTTTTCTTTAGGTATTCCAAACATCCTGGTATGGTCTTGTCATAAAAGCTATTTCTACCCCCAGTAGGTTTCATTTTTCTGCTCCAAAAGGTGGATTTTTTTCCACTGCTGCTTGTGTCGGTACTGAACAATGAACAAAACCAGTGATTTGGCAATGTCTATGTGTATGTGTATGTATTTTTCTTTTTCTATTTTTAATTCCATGAATGTAAGTCCACAAAAGTAAATTAATACTAATTTTGTAATCAATGTTTACCAAAATGATGCTCATACAATGTTCATGCATTTTCATTGTCTCATTCAGTTGAACCTTCTAAATAAATATACTAAGGAGGAAGCAACTTCCTCAGGTTTGTTGGAAGATTTTTTTGAGACTAAAAAAAAAAAAAAATTACAGAAAAACATAACAGTGGATTATAAGGCTTCAAATAATCTCTATCTAAAGATCAAAAAACAGTTATTGAAAGGGTAAAATTTGTAGGTATCGATTTTCTATGCCTGCCATTTTTTTTTTACATCAGTGGGGTGATTTCTAACGTATTAGTTTTGGGTGTATAATGTAAAATATATGACACAAAAGATATATATCTGTACTTGCAGATATTATGAATATTCATTAAAAAGATTCAGAAGTAGTTCCATTACAGGTCTCATGCTTTTCCTTTATTATGTGAGTCTCTGTTTTGATGCAACATTAAGAAACAAGCTATCAATTTAGTAGTAAGAGAAAGAATAATATATTTTATTTCATGAAATATTCAAATGCCATTTGACCAAAGCATAAAACTCATCACAGATGAAAATCAGTATCTATATTTCAATGCCTAACCTACATTCTTGATAAAATGAAAATAATTCTATATGGTCATGTATGAAAAATACACTGATTTAAATATCTGGTTTTTCTAGAACATGAGAAAGTAAAATTTATGGCTTTATGTACTTCTGCATTTCAAAGAACCTAAGAAAAAAATGCTACAATACTCATATTCAATCCCCTTGGACTTTTAAAAGTGCTGAAACTTTAAATATTTCCTTCCTTTTCTTTCCTAGTTTGAATTAAATTATTCATCTCCATTTTTATATTCTGAATGATCTATAATTTTGTAGCATAAAAACAACAGTGCCTGGTGCTAAGGCTTCAAGAATAGTGGCCACATGAATTGGTTATATAATCTAACAAAATTGGATGAATCTATCATAATAAATCATGTGAAAGAGAACTGTCTTCTGAATTTATTTTTTAAAGATAAAGATAGACTTTAAATTTAACTTTTGCTTCTTCTGAACATTTCTTTCAAAATAGGCCTAACTCTTAAGATATTAGATCATGCAAAGGAAATATATGTTAAGACTCTCACACAAAAGACAGCACTGTACAAGAGAACAAGAGAGTCTTCTATTTAGTATGTATCTGAGACAAGAGAATTCTAAAAAGTAGATGTGTTTGAAACTTCTTTTGTAAGTTTTTATATTCTGATAATTCAGATAAATATTGGATCGCAGTCCCCTCTAATTTATTTCCTGAAAAGATCTCTCACAAAGCTAACACTTCTCCTGTGTACCTAATTCAGATGTTTCACTTCTTAAAACTCATTCTTTTCTGAAAGTGAGTTAACGAAAGAAAATTAGGCAAACTGAAAATTAGAAGCTATAATTCCTCTATATGTTTATAGTACTGATAATATTGCCCTTAATGATTAAAGAAAAAGTAATTTTAATGAGTTGTTCTCGCAACTGATCCTGCCTAATTAATGTCACCATGCTTTCATTGTAAAGTCTCCCTTGCCAATTTCACCCTATATTCTTTAGTAAGCATTATGATACTGTCAGATCCAAAAATGTTGTACAGAAACTTTTGTTTAAAATGTTAAACTGATTTAAAATCATGATGAGCACTGGAAGATAAATGGTCTTAAACCATTCTTAGAAAAATAAGAAAATGACAGTGCTGTGCAGTTTTTAAAGCAGCTCATATGTAACATCATTTTGAGTCACTCAACATCATTAGAATCAATTACTTTGCACTTGCATGAAACTGATATATTAGTTTGATGTATTAGAAAAATAATTTCCTCCCAATGTAGAATATACCCTCTACTTCATCACCTTCCAACTTGTCATTTCTCTGACACTATTCATTTTCATCGCCCCTTCATTGCTAGTGGATCTATCATATTTATGCATTGGGCAACTGATTATTTCCTGCAGGTCGGAGAGTGGTCATCAGCACCAGTGTATCCAAATTAACTCCTTGCTTGTGCTACTTTTCAGATAAACTATATATTTTCTGCAGAATATCCATATGCATTGCAAAGTTCAGGCTATTGAAAATGTAGTTTAATATGTATAGTATTTCCTTTGATCATTTTTATCATGATTATATTATCAAAATTCTTATATAACTGCATTCATTAACACTTCTTACATTCTTTTAAAGGCATCTTCAGCAACACAGAGAAGCATGGGTGACAAATGTAAAGAAATGCTGGTTAGTAGGCAGCATATGTTTTCAATCTGAGCTCAAGCTTTAAAGGAGTGACACATGACAGAGGATTATTTTTCCCCTGAAAATCAATTCAATTGCACCATGGGATTCTTTGGAGAACTTTCAGTTTATTACAAGCATTATAGAATGCAATTATAATGTATTAGTGAAGCAGGTCATCACACTGACAGTTATTCGGACAAAAGAATTTTATATCTTTAGAACAGATATGAACATTGAAATGTGCATGATCTAAAATAGGTTCTTAGTTGTTATGATGGAAAAAGAAATTCTGCTTTCTTCATATTCCAGAAAAAAAAAAATAATCATGGATTGTCAGAGCATTTCCTTTCAAACAATATTAATCAAATGTAGTAAAATTTCCATCCTGATGACAATGAAATATGTCGCTTTGTAAACTATGTGGCAACTGACAGCTATAGAGGTGTATTTAGTTGATCAAGCAACTAAGCATTTCTGTAAGACTCAATTAAACATGGGGGTCTTTTGTGTGTGCAACATTTGGAGAAAAAAAATGCTATCACTGCATCCTCTAGAAGATTAAATCTATCAGAGGATTTACAGTTGGAAAGGGAAATACAGAAATGATTAAGTCTCTTGGATTAAGTTAATATATCCTGGCAATCTATTTTGACAAGTTTCCTTCAAGAAATGCAGTTGATGAAATGAAAAGACTATTATAAAAATTGCACGGAATTTTTTAATCAGCAACTGAAAGCAGTTTTCTCCATCAAACAGTTAGTGGAATACAGTTTATCTTGAAACCTTCAGTAAGACTTCTAATTTGATTTTCTGTGTCTCCAAAGGAAACTGGCTGTCTAATATATTTTGGCATTTTGGTCAGGTTAAGTGTCATTTAGTTCCAATCCCTATTGTTTCTTAAGTGGTTATAAAACAGCAACAGGATTAGTCTGTGTTGTTTGTATCTCGTTTTTTTCCCCCATGCATTCAAATTCAAATCTTGTTCTCAAACTTTTATTTTCATACCAAGAAAAACAAAGTAAAAAGAACAAAATATTTTCAGTGCAAAATGTATTTCTGTGAAACGTAGGGAATCAACTATGCCTCAGAAAATGGCAACTGTCCCCTGCATCTAGTATAGTACATAAACCAAATCACAAAAATTACAACATTTCACACTAGTGAAGTTGCATGATAAAACTAGAGGCCAAAATGACAGCCACAAAGTCATAAAAGATTAAACTATATCAAAACTCTTTAATATGTATTTGACAGATTGTCCCATAACTGAGTGATTTCATCATAATCCACATCTTTCTAGGAGACATCTGGAGCTGCAGGTGTTTGAGGTTTCCCCGGAGAATCATACTTACCAATTTAGTTTTCTGTCAGCAACACTGGTTTGTCAAGGGGCATATGCTTCTGTGGCTAATTATTCCGTTAAACTGCATGGCTTTCAGCAAAAAAATGATAAACTGGAAACAAGCAAATGTCTTGGCCATTCACTTCCTAGAAACAGACAGCTGTCAGAAGACTTTACTTCCTGCAGAGCAAGATGGCTCCTATGAAGCAAACCTTCGTAATCCCCAGTTTAGCAGAATATATCAAAGGCATCTTGCTGGTTTACTTTATGTGGCATTATCAGCTCACACAAAGCAGCAGAAGTAAGGAGAATCACATCCTGTCATCTGTTTTATCCTTTACAACTGTGAGATGAGCATAACTAAATACCCAAGACCAAAATCTACCATTTCATATCTAACTTTGTTAAAACTGGCCCGACAACACATTTTATACAATATGGCTGACATGAGTTATCTTCAGCAGTGCACAGTTACAATTATTAATCATTATAAATTTATATTAAACCATTCCTGATATCACAAGTTATACTGCCAGGTATGATATTTCATTTTTTATTTTTATTTTTAAATGCTGCAGCTTTATTTTATGAATTGTTTTTTTCCTATTTAATGACATTGTGAGAAGCTGACTATAGTTGATTTCAGTGTTTGTTTTCTTTCTTTATCTATCAGTGTTTGATTCACCATTTGATTTACCAGAATGCATACTGTAAGACATGTACACCCTGTACTACCTCTATTGCATTTTTCTCTTGTATATAACACCTGTTGTGGGTTTGGGGTCATATTTTGGGGTTTCTGGGGTGAGTAGGGGGTGATGTTGGGTTTTCCCCACAAAAATATGTTTTGAATGAACTAAATTTTTTAATAAAAAAATTATGATAAATTGAAATGATCCAACAAATCCAAAAGAGCTGAGAATTTGTTTACTGTTGGTGACAATTTGTGAGTGATACAAATGATCCAGCTTGCTATGCTATCATATTTGACTGTTCGAGTTTCTGAATGAGGAAAGAGTAAAGTGAGAGTTTCAGTGAAAGGCAAACAGTGTAACAAACTTCCCTAGCTCAACTTTATTATTTGTTGCTGATCAGTGAAAAACTAATTTAAGGCTCTCTAGGGACTTCAATGAAGACGTGTTCAACTCCTTTGAGCTTTAAAGACATTTTTATTTAGAGGAATTATCTTTTATAATCAAGCAAATGTCTTATGAATTGGCATTCATTAAAACTTTCAACCAGTTTGGGTAAAGCAGAATACCAACAAAGGGTCTGTAAATAAAATCTTTCCTGCTACTGTGTCCAATTTTTCTTTCTTTCTAATCTTGCTGCTAATGTATAGATTCTGATTAGCAACAAACTCCATTCCATCTCTTTTGTCTGTCTCCAAAAAGCATTTTTTCCCTACTTGACTGAAGCTTACATGTCCTACTCCCTTCTAAATCTTCCTCTTTTCCAGTCACCTGCTCCTTTCTAGGCCTATAACTTTAATTTTCACTCCTTACCATTACCAGCCTTGCTTCCTTCAAGAAGGTTTCATGGGAGCCAGGTGTAGCAGGCAGAACATAGAAATCAGGCAGAATTCTTCCCTGCTCCTGAGCCACAGTCTTTTACCAAATGGAAAACACAATATGAATACATTAAAGTGTGTGAAAATTAACAAAACATATAATTTATCATACCAAAGAAAAGCATTCTTGACCTCCTAAGTCTTTGAAGAATGGAAAAGAAAGCCTTCATCTTAAAGTGCAGTCGAAAGTGAAAAATGTATTCAAAAAATCAAAGCCTAAAGAAAAAAATTCGGCTCAAGCAATCAAATGTTTTAGTTCAATTATTTTAAATTATTGAATTTGAGTTCAATCATTTTTATTGTATTTATTTTTGCTTAAAGCTCATTGACAGGAAGAACTTACTGAAAGGTGTGTTAGAATGTACTCTCAAATTCCTTTTGCATGTATATATTTTCACTCTCTACCCTATCAAAAATGTAATCAATCTTGTCTCTTGTATAGTTGCCATTGAAGTCAAGAATCTCTACACAGGCAGTTACTGAATAACCATAAAACTTTACCTTATCACACTGCAGCATTGTATGACACTAATATATTGCTTGCTCTGTATATACTTTGGATGGTGCAAATATTAAAAAATATTTTTTTTAAGGATAGGGACAGTAAATTAGTGGCTATATATTATATAAAACTGTGAGCTTTATTGAATTAAATGCATGGATGAAAACTATCTTGAAAACTGAGACTTTCTGAATATTTTGAAGAGCTTACATTAGAAACAATACTTTATATTGCAATTGCTTAGAACAAAGAAAAATAATGCGTAGTTAAATTTAGTAAAAGCACTTTACCTCATAATTTTTCAAATAACCAGAAAGAGGACTAATATTGCAATTAATCCTTCATAATCATTCTAGTTTTGGTTAGATGAGGAATGGTTATCTGTCTGTCGTTATTTGCCATTGATGTTTTCATGGTTTAACCCCAGCTGGCAACTAAGCCCCACAGAGGTGCTTACTTACTCCCCCTGCAGTGGGATAGGGGAGAGAATTTTAAGGCTAAAAGTGAAAAAACTCATGGGCTGAGATAAAGACAGTTTAATAAGTGAAGCAAAAGCCACACATGTAAGCAAATCAAAACAAAGAATTCATTGACTACTTCCCATCAGCAGGCAGGTGTTCAGCCGTCTCCAGGAAAGGAGGGCTCCATCACACATAACAGATACTTGAGAAGACAAACACCATAGCTCCAAATGTTCTCCTTTCCTCCTTCTTCCCCCAGCTCTTATTGCTGAGCATGATGTCAAATGGTATGGGACATCCCTTTGGTCAGTTGAGGTCAGCTATCCCAGCTGCGTCCCCTCCCGACTTCCTGTGTACTCCCAGCCTACTCATTGGTGGGGTAGTGTGAGAAGAAGAAAAGACCCTGACTCTATGTAAAAAGTGCTCAGCAATAATGAAAACATCCCTGTAATATCAACATTGTTTTCAGCACAAGTCCATACTAGCTACTATGAAGAAAATTAACTCTATCCCAGCCAAAACCAGCATAGATATGCATTCTTACTGTTATTCAGGGTTTGCATAGAGTAATTATTTTAAAAACAAGCAAAGAAACTCCCCAGAAACAGCATTTCCAAGAACTTTTTTAGCATAGCAACTACCTTGGTAATTTCATTTCCTGACTTTTTTTAAGTTTTATTTTTACACAATACTTACTTAATGGAAATAAAAAGAATGCCTTCTCAAGACAATAATCACTAATATTAATTGCATATTGTTGGAAACTGTGATAAACACATGTTCAGTTTATAGCACATCAGAGTCTCTAAGCTTTAGTGAAACATTTATAATAAATAATAGAAATACATTTCCAGTTTTCATGAATATTTCAGGTGACTTTGACCTTGTTAAGGTCTTAAGTGGAATGCAAATTTTCCATGAGACTGTGCAAAGTGAATTTAATTCTATATAAACAAAAGCTCTATATACTACTATTTATCACATTTTGTGCACCACAGTAGTTGAAATTTTCATTCCTGAAGTCACCTCCCAAGCTGCAGAAGATTCTCCTATAAGAATCTTTCACTTCTTTGGCTTTAGTACTGCAGAGAGTATTCTCCACAGGTTGTAAAAACTGTCAGCTCATATTCTTCCATTTTGTCAGAAACTAGCTTATGACACAAAGAAATAACTTTCCTGGCAAGCATGTCTTTAATTGGGTAGTTGGTGTATGATATAACATTGTATAAAGTAGTAGCAGAGAGTATAGGATTTTACATGTAAGAAATAGCAGGTCTTTCTTTTCATGTATACCTGTATGTATGTTAGTTTAGTTAATTAAACTGAATTAATCTCAATAATAAAGATAAAATAAAAAGGAACAAAATAATAAATAAATGAAAGAAAGCAATGCTTTTTCTCTATAGAATCTTCTTTATTTAACAACATCCTTAACATGCTTCAAGACTGAAAACAACTGCTGTCAGAGACAGAAAATACAGGGCTGTGCAAGAAGACTAAGACTTTCAAGGGGATCAACAAATAAATCAGAGGTTTTTGTTACCCATTTGTAAAAA
>VXBO01009058.1:42706-56018 GCA_013400135.1 Rhinoptilus africanus
AAAAAAAAAAAAAAAAAAATCATAATATAGGATTTTAATGAGTTTTGTCAGACCATCTAGTAGTCCTAATTCAGTCTACGGATGCTAGGGATGACAGGAATATGCCCTACTGATGCTATCAGAAGAGAACATCATTATCATTATCACCCACAGAATTCCACCTGGTGGGGATGTTTCATTTCATATTGAATTGGGGTTCCGTACAGGGAGCTGGTACATTTTGCATGTCTTTTTTTTTTTTTTTTCATTTGAGCTGGCTGGGAGGCTAGGTTTACCATCAACAGAAGTTTAAAAAAAAATAATTGTGTATATACTGTGATTGTGTCAATAGGGTCTGTGCATGGGGCAGTAGCATTGGGGCATTCACAGAAAATTTAACATTACAGTTGACCCTCCCTTCTGGCTGGCAAAGCTTTTGTTGAACATAATAGTGGTTCCCTGATACAAGGTCACAACTCTTCAGTGTTGTTATATCTATTTCTCAATCACCTTTATGAGAAGGTAAGTAGAGTGCACAAACAGTTTCCTCACTCTTCTTTCTCCCTGCTGTGAAAGAAGCTAGAATAGGTATTTGCAAACCTCACTAACTTACAATAAATAACAGGGTTCAATAATGATGTATAATAAAATAAAATAAGATAAAGTATTTTTTTATAACTCACTATCTGTTCTAGAAATTGTCCATTATTCCTATCCTCCATAGCTGTAACAAAAAAGCATGCTGAGACTAAGCAGAATTATAATTGATCATAATTTCAAGTTCATTGTACAGAATAAAGCAAAGGAGGCATTTTGATTTTTGCTCCTGGTGTGCATAACAGCTCTTCCTTTAGCATAATCTTATTTTTTTAGCTTCCAACTGTTAGAAACATTGCTGCAATTTCCATTGATGTTCCCTTTGAGTAACGAAAGTCAGTAATTTATCCAACAGAGACAGGCTGATTAGATTTGTTGCACACTGATCAATCAAAGCGCTGTCCTGATCTCACTGGCCTTCAAACACTGCTTTAGAAAGACCAACCTTAGGGAAAATACTTTGCTTTTTCTATTCATTCTTTTATAAATAAATTCATCAACCTAGAAAAATTACAAGTTATTTGCTTAATTCTATGTTTAATATCCCATGGAAATAATGATTAAACATCACACAAGTAATGAGAAGCAGAAATACAGACAAATAAAAATAAAACAATGTTTCTATCGAAAAAGAATGATTCAAAAGCAAACCGAATATGAAAAAGACAGAAAGAATTTGAGAGGGAAGTCATTAATATAAGAATAAGCAAAAAATGGGAAGACAAGCAGAATCATGGAGAGTAAAATCAGTATCTGAAATAAAATTGGCTAATAAAAATATCGTATTATGTAATTTCCTTTTTCTAAAGAGTATTCTCTAAAGAGAAAACCTCGTACAAGCATAATATGGACACAAAGAATAATGTACCACAACAGATAAAAGTCTTCTTATGATAATAAAAAATTGATTAAAGAACTGACAGTCAGAAGAATAACTAGAATATGCAAGTACATTCAGGGCAAAACACCAATTAAAGATCCAAATAAAACATAGGACAATACTCTGTTATCCTGTGAGTTCAGAGGGATCGTAATTAATTAAAAGGAAAAAAAAAACAACAACAAAAAAAAAAGGAAAAAAGGAAAAAAGAAAGAACTTTAAAGCAAATAAATAAATAGAAAACATGCTGGGAGTATGCCTAAGTACAAAGCATGTTAGGTTTTAAACTGTGAGAACTGTGTGGGGTTTTTTTGAGGCTGCAAGCTTGGTATAACATAGGTTTGTTAATAATGTAAGAAGATGCATAGATACATCTATGTTAGTAAGATAACAGGGCCAGGGCACACTTTCAAACACCAGTTTGCATTTACCTAGGTCATTTTATTTTTAACTTAGTCCTTATTATGCTTTTGACCCACACCACTGACATTCCCTGGGCAATGCCTGGAACGTGTTTGAGATAACACTGTTTGGGGATCATTCCCCACAGGCCACCTCACTTTATTGAGGAGGAGGAGGAGCGCTTGATCCTATTAACACAGGTGTGCTGTCCTCAGACACAGAGGGGCCCTGTTCATGTTATTTGCTAATATTAATGTAGTTTCCAGTCGTGTCTTATGGTGCAGTGTAATGTTACCTGTTGCATTCAATGGACATTTCATATTGCAGAAACAGTATAGACTTATTAAGATAATATTATACTAACTATAAGATTAGTTCTCCACAACTGAACACCACACTACTAATCTGATTATTCTGATTTTGGTATATGAGCTGTCTTGTTCAGAACTAGTATGGGTGTCTCTATGCAGTATGGCTTGTATTAGCATTACTTGTTTTTCTGTAGGTAGGAATTATTGAAAAAATTATTGAAAAAAGCCATTATTCAGAGATGCTGTTACTGTTGCCAGAGTCCAGTCATGAAGCTTCCACTCTCTCATGTTATTGGGTTCCTTGAACTTCCTAGCTTTTCTAACTTCATAGCAGTTTTCTAGACAGTCCTCAAGATGGGAGTCAATGGTATGGAACTAAAATACTGTCTAAAAAGTTGAATAAATTAATACATTTCTATGTCAGCTGGTGTTCATTGCTGCTGGCTGGGTACTGATTTTAAGTGAAAATGGGTGAACTTATGTTAGGTTTAACCAGCATTTGCAACAAGCTGTATTAGAAACTTAGATTTCTAAGTGGCTCAGTTTTGTAAATCTGGAAGAAATAGTAGAATCCAATGTTTTTCTTTACAGTGGAAGGGAAGGCACTGCATGAGGCAGAATGACACCATGTACCTTGTGTCAAACACTTGTTCAATCTTTCATGGTACCTAGAGTTAAAAAAAGTAAAGGAACAGTGAGTTGGAAGGACAAAATGCTTTTTGACCAGAGATGGGAGTCTTCTGCACACGTAAGATGAGAGGGAAGTTTCAGACAGCACTTCTGTAGACGCCTGTAAACACTAGGTAAAAGTAGAAAGAAATCAATTTCATGGAATAACCACATTTTAAGAGTTTATTTTTAAGCGTATTACATATATTTAATCAGCTCAGAAAGATGGATGTTGTTTTCTTAAATCACAGATGTGAAAATTTCTCATCTCTATGGAAAGACGGTATCAGACAAAATCAGATAAGACCCAACAAGCATTCCCAAGGAATCTGGTCACCATTTGTTTCTCATTCTTTTGTTATAAAATGTGGTTTGTAAATACTTTTCAGAACTGGAACGGATGATGATTGGAAACAAGATTTCTAGGTCATTAAAAGCCTTGGGTTTACATGGCAAATTTTTAGTAGCAGGGTGGTTACAGGGTGGCTTCTGTGAGAAGCTGCTAGAAGCTTCTCCAATGTCAGATAAAGCCAATATCAGCTGACTCCAGGATGGACCTGCTGCTGGCCAGGTTCGAGCCAATCAGTGATGGTTGTAGTGCCTCTGTGATAACATATTTAAGAAGGGGAAAAAGTTGCTGTGGATCAGCAGCTGGAGAAAGGAGTGAGAATATGTGAGAGAAACAGCTGTGCAGACACCAAGGCCAGTGAAGAAGGAGGGAGAGGAGATGCAGCTTATGGTGAAGAGTGTGGTGAGGCAGGCTGTTGCCCTGCAGCCCATGGAGGTTAACGGTGGAGCAGATATCCACCTGCGACCCTTGGAGTACTCCATGTTGGAGCATGTTGATGTGCTCGAAGGAGGCTGTGACCTTTTGGGAAGCCTGTGCTGGAGGAGGCTCCTGGCAGAACCTGTGACCTCATGGAGAGAGGAGACCACACTGGAGCAGATTTCTTATTATTAGAGTGTCCCTAATAGGAAAGAAAGAAGCTAGTATTTTTTAGTTTATTATAGAAAATAAGGGCTGAAAGTATTTTTGTAAATCGTTATAGAATGTAAAAAGAGAAAAGACCTAATAAGAAAAAAAAAGGGGAAGATTTAGAGAAGAATTGGAAGCCATTATCCCCACACTCTAGTTCTGGTAAGAAATAGCTTACAAAATACATTGTCTTGGATGGAAGACACCCATACTTGTTTAACTCTGTGCAGTTTTAAGACAACATCAATGAAATAGGGATTGTCACCTGCTGAACTTTGATTTAGAACAACAGTGAGAGAAAGAACATCTATAATGCCAGATACCATTGTCAGATTTCTTCGCGCTCAAAAGGACTGAGAAGGCCAAACAAAGAATGAAACTTAGATCCTGAAAGAAGACTTAAGTTTTGGGGTTTTTAGCTTAAAGTAATTTTTCTGCCTACTGAAATCTTGCCTCAAATGTCCAGGCACCCTGCTGAGTGTGCAGGCAGTGTCTGGTTCCTCTGAATGGGAATCACAGAAGAGAACCTGCTGAGGAGGACAGAGGGGATTGATAATTTACTACTGTGGGGAGCTGGACATTATTCTCTATTTGGGATTTGCATTCAGAACCTCTTTTAGATTTCACTGTGTGAAACAGGTAATTTTTTCCTTTAAGTAAAGTAGTTAGTGCACTTTACCAAAGCAGTATACTTTAAAAAGTAAAAGATAGAAAACTCAAAGTGAAACGTAATAAAAGGAAATGATACACTAGAAGCAACTGAAACTTTAATGTCATTAAATGCAACATCAGGAACAAGAAAAAGTGAATATGTTGCTCCCAGATGTTAAGAGGAATCTGATAACATATTCTTAGATACTGTATTCAGGTTAATCTAGATACATGCAATCATTAGCAACTCTGTGCCACACACATTTGAAAGAAGTGAAACTTCCTTCAGGCCTATGTCTACTTAGAAACAAAGAAGTGTATGAATGATTAGTTAGATCACCATTTTCCTGAGTAATTCTTCAATTGATTATAGGCATCTGTGTTTACTATCGTGATGTTTCTGAATAAAAATAAAGCTGGCAAGGTAAGAATGTCTTTCATGTTTTAAATAAGCCATGATTCAGGTATTTTTTTATGTTAAGCAATTAATTTGAGAGCACAATATTGCTAAAAAAATCTAGAAAAAGGAAAAGTTGTGTTGTTTTGTGGCATATATAAAACTAAATAGCACACTGGACATATAGCTGTACTTAAAAACACTTTTTCAGTGTTATTACCTATCTAAATTTATATGGAGGACATAATTGATTTTTCACATACTTGTAAAATATTCATTTATTTATTCATTTATTTATAAATTTAAGCTTTTTAAAGATTAATATCTCACTTCTGTCTTATAAAAAAAAAAATCACGTAACCCATAGCAAACAGTAAATGATGAAAAAAAGAAATACAAATGAAGAGATAAACTGTAACAATAGGTAGAACACATAACTTGTGAACAAATGAAGAATTCAATTATCCACCAGTGGAACTTACTTTACTTCTGTGCACCTTTGCCGGGTGCAGCTGACGGTGTCATCAATAAGACCCAAGCACGTGACTCTTGCCTAAAACTATATGTCATAGAAAATCAAGATTATGGCAATGTAATCCTGACTTGTGTGGAATATAGTGAGCAACACTGCATATCTATAAATACAACACCCTCTCTGAAGACAAAGAGTACTTCAAGTTGTATCTAGTTGTTCAGATTTTGTTTCACTGTAACTGAAAGCTCTCTCATGATACATAGCACTGGCTGCTGTCTCAGGACAGGAGTGAGACGCTCTTTTTCAGTGTGACACTTTAAAAAGAAAATATATTACCTTGTTGTTTGCAATTTAAGACTTCGAAATGTTTTGTGTTTTAGTAGGTCATGCAATTGTATTGCCCTCAGTTCTCATAAGTCGTAAACAAACATCTGTTTTCCACTACTTTAATAGCTAAATAATTATCAAAGGTCTTTGGACCAGACTATAATAACTATACCATCAGACAGCTTATGTATTGACATCTGGTCTTTGACAAGATGGTCTGTAGGCATTACTTAGGTTATTGGACAGTGAGGTGGATAGAAAACTGGTTGAAGGACAGAGCCCAGAGGGTTGTGATTAGGGGCGTGGAGTCTAGCTGGAGGTCAGTGATGAGCGGTGTTCCCCAGGGGTCAGTACTGGGCCCAGTGCTCTTCAATATATTCATCAATGACCTGGATGAGGGGATAGAGTGCACCCTCAGCAAGTTTGCTGACGACACAAAGCTGGGAGGGGTGGCTGACACCCCGGAAGGCTGTGCCGCCATCCAGAGAGACCTGGACAGGCTGGAGAGCTGGGCGGAGAGGAACCTCATGAAATTCAATAAGGGCAAGTGTAGGGTGCTGCACCTGGGGAGGAATAACCCCCTGCACCAGTACAGGTTGGGAGCTGACCTGCTGGAGAGCAGCTCTGAGGAAAGGGACCTGGGAGTCCTGGTGGACAACAGGATGACCATGAGCCAGCAATGTGCCCTTGTGGCCAAGAAGGCCAATGGCATCCTGGGGTGCATCAAGAAGAGTGTGGCCAGCAGGTCGAGGGAGGTCATCCTCCCCCTCTACTCTGCCTTGGTGAGGCCCCACCTGGAGTACTGTGTCCAGTTCTGGGCTCCCCAGCTCAAGAGGGACAAGGAATTGCTGGAGAGGGTGCAGCATAGGGCTACTAAGATGATTAGGGGACTGGAACACCTCTCCTATGAAGATAGACTAAGGGAATTAGGTCTCTTTAGCCTGGAAAAGAGGCGTCTGAGGGGGGACCTAATTAACACTTATAAATACTTGAAGGGTGGGTGTCAGGAGGATGGGGCCAGGCTCTTTTCAGTGGTGCCCAGTGATAGGACAAGGGGTAACGGGCACAAACTTGAGCATAGGAAGTTCCACCTAAACATGAGGAGGAACTTCTTGACCTTGAGGGTGGCAGAGCACTGGAACAAGCTGCCCAGGGAGGTGGTGGAGTCACCGTCTCTGGAGACATTCAAAACCCGCCTGGACGCGTTCCTATGTAACCTGCTCCAAGGTGGCCCTGCTCTGGCAGGGGGGTTGGACTAGATGATCTACTAAGGTCCCTTCCAACCCTAGGATTCTATGATTCTATGATTCTATGCTTGTATGACACATTTGAACAATAAACTTAGATTTAGGGAGCCATTACTGTGCTTAAATTGAGAAATACACAGGTATTTTCAAACATAGCTCTTAGAACATCTATGTAGCTGGTTTCTTCTTTCAGCCAAAAAGTGAATGCTAATGGTCAGTTTGTGATACTTCTTGCATGGTTCTGTCTGGTCTGATTGTCAAAGACTGCTATTTTGGCCTGTAATTTTTGATAGGACAGCTTGAGAATGAACCTCCTTCAAACTGTCTTCTGAAGCTGAACTACTCTGTAGTTTGGAAGGCATAGATCTAGGAAATAGCGGTCAAAGTTTACTGCACTCAGCCAAGAATTAGGAGATTTAGACTGGCAATCCTATTTTCTTGTAGAGGAATCAGCCTCTTCATGCCAAATTTGGAGATCTGGTAATTCTTCAGCAGGGGTTAATAAGATTTACTTGTTAATACTTTAAACCTTATAATCCACTTAAATTACCGTTTAGGCTAGAAGAAGCTGTTCCTTTAAAAATCACCCATTTTTAAAGAAACCTAATTTTAGGTAGCAACATTTCAAGTACAATATGATTAAGATTGGTATGATCACTAATAACAAATCCTGTCCCAGAGTACACAGATAATCATCTTGGTGTTCAGAATCCTGTCTTACAATTACATTATCCCAAGTTTGCTGTAATGAAAGTTTCCTTATATGTATATGCTCATAGATCCTATTTCATGGTTCATGTGGGTTTGGGTTTTTTTGAGACTATGTGTAGATATTTTGGGTAAAATTTAAGAATTTTAATTGGATATGATTAGCTCCTCTCTTCTCCTCTCCTCTTCTACCTCTGTCCCTTGACTGTGATTTCCATTGAAATAAAATACATAAACCTGGGTTTAGTGTTTCAAATATTGACCCATGTGGAAACAAAAGAAAAACAATGCATGAACATCCTTCAGTTTTTCAGGTCTAGAAGGGGATCTTTTTTTTCTTAAGTATTCAAAATGGAGAAATTACTGCTTGTCCATTACTGCCCATCTTGAAGTAACAGAAGTCAACATATTTGAAAATTGAGTATTTAACAGGTATTGATCAGAATTACTAGAGTAGAGCTGAGAAAACCCACCTTCCTCTAAATAAACCAAAGCAACAAAACAAAACTATTTTATTTGACTGTCAGCAGACATTTAAACAATCTAAAAAATAGCCAGCAATAGTAGGTCCTTTTAGAACTCATTATACCAATGAATGAAACAAATCATCACAACAATGATTTGTCACTAAATGCTACAAAAATTGATATAAAAATGCCTTTCTTGAAGCCTTTCAGCACAACAAAATTCTTGGAGAATACTCCCAGAGAGGCTCCTACAAAAAAAGAGAAACGTCTGCTTCCACCAAGTTAGTGTCATTCTAGTACATTTATGAACACTTCAGAAGATTTATTTTTAAATTAAATATGCACTAGCTTTGAGATGCTCAAGTATATGTTGAAAAGTGAGAAGCAGGAGGAAGCAGGGAAATTTCTTGACTTTTTGTTGTTTTATTTTTTAGATGTTATAAGAGAAAAAATATCTCCCATGTCTGGAGAAAGCCAATGACAATATTCAAACCAATTAAAATATAAAACCTAATTAAAGTAGTTGGACTTGGTTTATGAGTTGAAAACATGTATGAGTGATATAATTTCCTATGATAAGAATCATAAAGTATATACTCTGTAGCATAGATTTGCTGTATACATGTGATACCCATCATGTATCCCCTAGCTTTTGTCCACATCTTCTTACAGTTTACATAGTCTTGGACACTGGATGTTCTATGGAACACTGGATACAGGACTTGAAGGAAGACCTTGGGTCATGCCCAGACTCTTTCTGTCACGGTGATGTCACGTCCTTATTATTTGGCTGTATTTTAAAATTATATTTTTTTTGACTCCACTAATTTTTCAAAGTTGTTTGAGAAATTCAGTTCTGTACCACTTCCTCATTCTGAGATAAAATTAATTTACAGCCTATTCATGTTTGCTTCCTTACAAGGCAATATTCTTTTTCAAGTTAAAATAGCTCCCTATAAAACAGTTAGCTTTCTTTTCCTCTTTCTCCCTCAGGCAACATATTTAATAAAAATCCATCTTTTCTGCCCTAAGATTTCATTCCATTTAGCTTCTTAAAAGGCAGGCCTTTATATTTTAAAACCTTGCATACTGACCTGAAATTATCAGGATCACTTCTTCTCCCTTCTTTTCTTCGTGTAGAGGAATGGTGTCAATTTTGTAATCATGCTGTATTCCCATGAGTTTGATACTTAATTCCCACACCTCAATTCTAAAATATTCTGTAAAGGAGAATATCTGGTTCTTCTGACCAGAATGTGTTGATTTCTTGAAGTGTTGATAGATAATAAGATTCTTCACCAAAATAGTGTTGTAAACTACTGAAGTATGATATGTGAAATAAGGATGACATGTCAGTCCATTCTTTAGCTAAAATTGTGTTCATGGTCTCTGCTTATTTAGTTATAAATCTGTATTTTTAAATGAGATTCCACCCCCTATAGCTGAAACAGAAGAATTTGGAATCTTTGTGAGAACAAGCTCTGCAGATATGTCTGCAGTCAAGTCAACCCTCCAAATGCATTAAGACTGTTGCAAATCTCCAGAACAGAAAGAAAAAACAGATGACTGTCTTTGATATAATCTTAATTCATTTGAAATTACTTTGATATGAAGTCAACTTCCACACTGGATGGAAAATCTCACATAAGCAGCTAATGTTGAATGTGAACAGCATTCAGTCAAATCTATTAATTGCATATCCTACAAAGTCTCACAAATATAAGACTTGAATTATTCACAGACAAATTGTGTAGCTACAGAACGTAATGAATAGTTAGTGTATTAAACACTACTTGTCATTAAGGAGTAGAATAGATTATGTTGTAGATAATGGCATCCTTTTCAAGAGAGAGAGTCAATCTCTATTCCTATCATCACGGTTCGAGTGAGAGTAAAATATGAAAAAAAGCCTTGGTTCACAGAAGGAAATAAAATTCTTTATAATGTGAGAAAGTTGTTTTTTCCTGAGATTAAAGAAAAAGACAGTGCTACTCATTTTCATGTTTCCTGTTTATTTATCTTACATGCTCTTCAGAAAGGTTCAAACTAACATGAAATCTTGATTCATTTGCAATTCATGTCAGTTTACCTAGTCAGTTCTGAAGCACTGGATTTTTTTCTGACTTCACTGTAGAAAACACCAATCCCCCTTTCTCCCTATTCTACAATAAATTTTGTTATAAACTGAAATAAATTAGAGTCAGTATGAAACAGCAAATACTTGGTGGGAGAATAAAAGTACACTTTGTTTGCTAAGACTGACAAGGGAACTGATGAGTCTATTTTCATAACTAAAGAAAGAAACAAACAAAAGTTTCTATAGTGTAGCACTATAATCCCTTAGATTAGCATTCCAATAATGATTTTGCGTTTATTACATTACAAACTACTGTGTACCGCAATGTCACCTGTGAGTTAAGGATTTTTAAGTATACAGCTACATTAATAAAATAATGTATGTGTACTACTCCTTGTTATTAGAATACTGCCTTGTAATGTCAAGAAAAATTTGTTAAGTTTAAAGATTTCAAAAAACACAACATTAAATTTGGTAAATGTTTTCAAATCCAATGAAACAAACAAACGAACAAACAAATAAGCAAAAAAATCCCAACCAAAATTTAAAAATAGCTGTTAATCATATTTGGAAAATTGAATTCTTAAAACAGTAATGAATTTTTCAGACATTTATATTTGAATGGCTGAGTTATCATAAAACTCAGAAANTAGTGGAAGTTATAAGGCACTTTCATCATATCTGTGTGGTAAGTGACTTTGCTGACTATGTTCCTGGCATTGCAGCCTTTATTATGCTTTTTTTCTTTTCCCTATGGTTGAAATCTGTTATCTGATTTTACATGGGACTGAAAACCATTTTCTAACAAATATGAAGTTAAAAAAAGATTATGTCTGACAGTAATTTTTATATTCTTTAGGGAACTTATCTCTCCCCACAGACACATAAGAAGAGTCGCTATCTAGACTTTAGTAACTCACAAGTCCAGTATTTGATATGGGAATTTCTCTACTTGTGTAGTTATACTAAAGCCTTATGTATTCTGTTGTCATTACAAAAAGTAGTAGCGATTTGTTGTTGCTCTTGTACAGAAGATCACAAAGCTTTTTAATGTAACTTCTTCAGACTTATCAACCAGCATGGGAGCCCTGTTAGTCTTGGAAACCTGACAGCCTTGATGAGTATTCCTGCTGCTTGTATTTTATGATTGGCATGTACTCTCATTTGGCATTAATCAAAGAAGATTTGGGCGTTGCTTGAACTCTTCTCAGAAATGGTGCTGCATTTTTTGAATGGGCTTAAACTATGTCTTTATGTCATGTACAACTAAGATTTTACTGACATCTAATTTAACATAAAAGGAAAAACATTTCATTAGCTCCCACTTGGAAACCTTCAGTTTGAATCCCTTAAGATCCTAGTCTGAAAGTAAACAGACTTTTTTAAGGGAGGCATTCACAAGGAATAGGTATTAACTGTCACTTATGAAGATGAGATTCTGTTGAGAAAATCATGTTTAATTCAGTTCTCTGATTAAATATTGACAAAACTTTTGACATTTATACATATCTTTAGTGCAATGAGTTTCTCTGTAGTAGAGTATATCCTAAAAGACCAGTGGTTTTTAAAGCAATGGAAAAGCTTTTGGGTTTCACAAAGGGACTCTATTAAGGTTTGGATGCACAACTGCTATTAGTCTGAAAGAGAAGCAAACTCATGTAAGGATAATCCGGGGACAAGATAAACTTGGGTGTACAAAGGCTCTTAAGACGCTTCTCACATAAAGTTTTTAAGGAAGTTAAGACAGTACAGTATACAAGGACAAGTACTTGCATGGATAAAGAATAAGTTATAACACAGGTAACAGGACAGGAGTAAATTTTTAGTTTTTGCAATGTAGAATTATCCCTGGCAGAATTCCGTGGGGTCTATGTGATGACTTGTGCTCTTTAATATATCGACAAGTGATGCAGAAAAAGAAACGAAAAGACAGATGAGAAATACTGCTGATGACACAGGACTATTTAAGATAGCAATGTTAGCACATAGACCAGGAAGAAAAATTGCTGAAGAAGTTCAGTGTAAATAAAAATAACATACCTGCTGAAAAACAATCTCAATGTCACATATAAAATGATGGCCTCTGATCCAACTGCTGTCACATAGGAACAGTAAAATGGGATTATGATACTTAGTTTATGAAAATGTCATCTTTTGGTAGAGGTTGAAAAATAACAAAAAAGAAATTGCAAGGAAAGGAATAAAATCAAAATACTAAAAATAGAAAAAAACTGTAGACTCCTGAAAAATCTATGTTTTGCCCACGTTGTATAGTGTGCTGGCTTGTTTGCTTGGTTTTGTTTTTTTTTTTTTGTTTTTTTAGGTGATAGATTCATCAGATGTNTTTTTTTTTTTTTTATGGAGTTGTCCTAACTCCGTTATGAAATAGTTTCAGGTTGAAGGTCTTCAGTATAAAAAAGATACAACTTAAAATGGACATTGTAGAAGTCTATCAAATTGTAGGTCACATAAACAGAATAGATAGTGATCAACTCTTCACTGTGTGCTCCAAAATGAGAAATAAGGTCCATGAATTTAAATAGGAGGGGGAAAATTCAGAAAAAACAAAAGGACATATCTCTTCACAAACACGTGAAAGAAAAGTATAAAAGTATGAAAGTACAAAAGAACTTATAAGAAAGATCAGTTAAGAGGAACTGAACAGATCTCACACATCAGGTTAAGGAAATTCCCAGAGTCAGAGAGCTGAAAAGGACCAGGAAGTACTCATGAGTAATGTAGTTACTTCCTGTTATAGACACTTTTAGAGAAAAAATCTTGAGCTCAATTGACCTTTGTGCTGAAGCAATAAACCATTCTTCTTATTTTGCAGATAATGTGAAAATTATGGCAACTCTGACTCCAGTGCAGCTTAACCTTTGACAAAATTAAATTTCTATAAAGACCTAAATATGTGCTGCTGGACATGTCAAGAACTGCCTGTGTGATGACAGTGGTAGAGTTGGGAGATACTTTTTTAAATAGACTGCAAAACTTAGCTATCTTTAAGAAAGGACTTGAATGTTACAAACAAGATTTTTTGACATGAGTATGAAAAGAGTAGATACATTTATTTAGTTCTGTTGAAATTGTTCCCATTTAGGTCAAGAACTCACTTGGTTACAGAGTGAGAAAAAAGAATTTATTTT